>CM059578.1:32531234-32749922 GCA_030386875.1 Morinoia aosen | reverse complement strand
GGCATTCTCAGACATGAGTTAACAAATTCTTATCGTTGTGTAGTTGGTTTTAGACTCGCTAGCCCCGACAAAGGCGATATCAAGAGAGGGAAGAGAAGGGACTGTGAAAACGGGGAATTCATGCACAAGGTGGTTCCTACTCAGAAAACTCTACGCGTAAAACAGTAAATAGAAAATAGGCAAAAAAAGAAAGTGACATCAAAGATGGCATCAGAAATAAAGGAAGCAAAGTGGGCAGAAAGACATAAGTCCCGAAGGCCTATCTTGTATAGCTGAGGGGACCTAACAGTATCCCCCTTGGGGAGCCAGTTCCTATAAGATGGGTTAATGTAACCAACCTTTTCTTCCAACGTGAAAACCAGCGCAGTGTCTTCAATTATTTGCAGCACTTCAGAACTCTAACGCTGGGTTTCGGTGAAACTCAATGCATTGCTGCGAGAGTTCTTACTGATGCAAAAACATCCTGGCCTCCAGCAGATCAGTGCAAAGAGTAAAACAGTCACTACCTTAACGCAGTACAACCCAATCCAACTTTTTCGCCGCTTGCATGCATGTTTTTGCCGGCGGCGAAAAATTTAGACTAGGAAACTCCCGCAGCCATTATTGGCCAATAGCAGCCGCTAGCCCGTCCATTGCAGCTGAAACCGCTCAGTGAGTTCACCGCCGAAATTACACCACGAGTGCGCGGCCACGGTCCAAAAAGCAAAGTTGAACCTATTATATGCGACATAGGCTTTCGAGATATGGAAGTGTCTACTCAAAAAAATTCAAGAATTTCTTCTAGAAAAACTTTCCGTTATTCGCAGTGGCTAGAAGTTTATTTTCATATGTCCATGGCTAATGAACCTGCTTCTAGCAATTAGAAGTCTTCCCCTGACAACCCTAAGCTTGTTTTAATACGATTAGCAATATTCATCTTCGAATTCCACACTAGTTTCCAAATTCTACAACTCATTTCCCAATTCAACAAGTTATTCCTCAACTCATGTCTGAACTCACAACCCATTCAATCGGTTAAGGCGTTCTGACTCACTCATTCAACACATCAAAAACGCATCAAATTCAGACCAATGAAGCTGCTGTCACTTGAGAGAGAAAATGCCAGCAGAGTGCCAGCACCAGGAAGCATGAAGTGCTAACACAGTGCCAGCAGAGTGCCAGCGAGCAGAGATCCGTCTCTGCAACATAACACGAGACGGAGAGACTCCGATTGACAGCGACCTGCTGATGAGGCAGCGGCGCTCTTTTGACGGCTCTGAGGCTCACTTAGGCGCCTGCTTAGTGAGCCTTGACTGGCCTTATTGGCCCTTTATGTGGCCTTGCTGCTCTTATTGGCCTTCATCGGCCTTGCTGCCCTTATCGGCTCGTGCTCTTATTGGTTCTTCTCTGCTATTGAAACACTTATTGGCTCTTCTCTTTTCTTACTGCTCTTTTTGGCTGTTTTTTGTGCCCTTACTGCTCTTGTTTGCTCATGCTCTTATTGGCTCTTTTCTGAACTTACTGCTCATATTGCCTCTTCTCTTTTTTTACTGCTCATATTGGCCTTTCTGTGCCCTTAATGTTACGACTGGTTCTTTTTCATCCTTACTACTCGTATTAACTTTTTTCATCCTTTACTGGCAGCTTACTGTCCTTGCCAGCTGTGTATTGTCCTTTTTTTGCCTTCTCATGGGTCTTATTAGCTGTTCATAGCCATGCTGGACTTCCACGGCCTTATTGGCTACAACTTTGTATTACAGACTCTGCCTTGTCCTTACTCCTTGCTATCCTCATTGGCTCGCTCTCTTGTGTTCTTCACTGGACTTCTCTCGTCTATTGGCTCTTGGCTACCTTTAATATTATTTTCCACTCTCCTTACTGACTCTGCCAGTACTCTAGTGATTTGACTGTAAGATTCTTCACTGCCTAGGTTACGCCTTGACTCTGCTTTGTGCAGTTCATTGTTTTTATTAGCGACGCTCTAAGTTACTTGATATTTTTTTCATGGTAATGTTTTTCATTTCTTTTTTCACACCACATGACACCACTGACACCACAGCACCATGACACCACAGCACATGACACCACAGCACCTGACACCACAGCACCATGCACCACAGCACCATGACACCACAGCACCATGACACCACAGCACCATGACACCACAGCACGTGACACCCACCCAGCACCCACATGACACCACAGCACCATGACACCAGACCACAGACACCCAGCCATGACACACCAGCACCATGACACCACAGCACCATGACACCACAGCACCATGACCACACCATGACCACAGCACCATGACACCACAGCACCATGACACCACAGCACCTGACACCACAGCACCATGACACCACAGCACCATGACACCACAGCACCATGACAACACAGCACCATGACACCACAGCACACAGCACCATGACACAACCACAGCACCATGACACCACAGCACCATGGACACCACAGCACCATGACACCACAGCACCATGACACCACAGCACCATGACACCACAGCACCATGACACCACAGCACCATGACACACAGCACCATGACACCACAGCACCATGACACCACAGCACCATGACACCACCACAGCACCATGACACCACAGCACCATGACACCACAGCACCATGACACCACAGCACCATGACACCACAGCACCGTGACACCACAGCACCATGACACCACAGCACCATGACACCACAGCACCATGACATCACAGCACCATGACACCACAGCACCATGACACCACAGCACCATGACACCAACCACAGCACCATGACACCACAGCACCATGACACCACAGCACCATGACACCACAGGCCACCATGACACCACAGCACCATGACACCACAGCACCATGACACCACAGCACCATGACACCACAGCACCGTGACACCACAGCACCATGACACCACAGCACCATGACACCACCAGCACCATGACACCACAGCACCATGACATCACAGCACCATGACACCACAGCACCATGACACCACAGCACCATACCATAACACCACAGCACCGTGACACCACAGCACCATGACACCACAGCACCATGACACACAGCACCATGACACTACAGCACCGTAACACCACAGCACCATGACACCACAGCACCATGACACCACAGCACCATGACACCACAGCACCATGACACTACAGCACCGTAACACCACAGCACCATGACACCACAGCACCGTGACACCACAGCACCATGACACCACAGCACCATGACACCACAGCACCATGACACCACAGCACCGTGACACACAGCACCATGACACCACAGCACCATGACACCACAGCACCATACCATAACACCACAGCACCGTGACACCACAGCACCGTGACACCACAGCACCATGACATCACAGCACCATGACACCACAGCACCGTAACACCACAGCACCGTGACACCACAGCACCATGACACCACAGCACCATGACACCACAGCACCATGACACTACAGCACCGTAACACCACAGCACCATGACACTACAGCACCGTAACACCACAGCACCATGACACCACATCACCATGACACCACAGCACCATGACACCACAGCACCATGACACCACAGCACCATGACACCACAGCACTGTAACACCACAGCACCATGACACCACAGCACCATGCCACCACAGCACCGTAACACCACAGCACCATGACACCACATCACCATGACACCACAGCACCATGACCTATAGTCTTCACAATGAAGTCTCACATTCGCCACATTTCTATCAGTAAACTCACGCACGGTAGCAAACAAAGTGTCGATATTATGGCGGCGACGCAACGGGTCGGAAATGGGCCAGAAATGGGCCGGGGTGCAAATAAATTGCGCTCGTATCCATCACAATATCTGGCACTTGTGCCCTTATTGCTCGTAACTCCCACACTTCTCGGGGGGGGGGGGGGGAGTGAGGGGAGGGAGTGAGGGGAGTGAGTGAGGGTAGGGAGTGATAGGAGGATGTGAGGGGAGGGTGTGAGGGGAGAGTAAGGGAAGGGAGTGAGGGAAGGGAGTGAGGGAGGAAGTGAGGAGGGAGTGAGGGGAGGGAGTGAGGGAGGAAGTGAGGAGGGAGTAAGGGGAGGGAGTGAGGGAACGGAGTGAGGGAGGAAGTGAGGAGGGAGTGAGGTAACGGAGTGAGGGAGGAAGTGAGGAGGGAGTGAGGGGACGGAGTGAGGGAGGAAGTGAGGAGGGAGTGAGGGAACGGAGTGAGGGAGGAAGTGAGGAGGGAGTGAGGGGAGGGAATGGGGAGTACAAGGGATAACCAAGTCTCACTTGCAGTAACTAAATTGTTTGTATTACTAACTGCGGCCGAGTCTGACAAGCTGGAGACTTGAATTTGGGAGTGTGTCCCGTGGACTTGTGTGGTCAGAGAGGATCAGGAGTCCTAGTTTTATCTTCTACAATTTACGGTGTTGTGGAAAACGCCTTGAAATTTTATAGAATTTACGATGTGATGAGAGAGGCCTTGAAATTCTTGGATTATTTTACACATTTCACGTCATCATAGCAGGATGATCGGCAGCGAAACTGTTTCGGTCAATTTGGCTCCGCTACGCGTAGAAAGCCTAAATTTATATGCAAAGAAATAAGTATAATATTAAAAATTATCAACATAAAACAAACTAAAGCACGAATGAAACAACCAGAAACGATCCACTTCCATGCTTCAGCTGCTGCAGTAAGTCCTAATAGAAACTTATTTAGATACTGACCAGTACTTTCTACACACATCCGCATTGCATTCAAATTTAAAAACACAGTCAGATGAAAATCTGTTTGTTAGGCTTTTTTTGATGGGCCAATAACGCAGAGATCTAACGACTACACTGGCTACGCGAGATGGGATGAGATATTTTTCGTATGATATGTCATCTGAACTAAAATTTGTAGGTGTTATGGTTGAGTGATAAGAAGCAATATGGCTTTTTTGGAATGTTTTCGTCGAGAAAAACTTATGAGATTTATCTTTTTTATGAGCTTACAGGAAGCTTACGGCTTACGGCACTTCGACTTACGGCAACTCGCCGTTACGAAGGAGGGCCGTAAACTCTATAAATTCTTGTTCCGCAGTACGGCGATCTGTTCGTAGCTACGAACCGCGCCAAGTGCTATGTTTTTTCCGCGTGGCTGAATACGTCGTAATGCGATGCACAAATGCGTTTATATTCATTTTCTCTTCATTATTTAGTGTGCTTTAAATATGTAATGCGGTGCACAAACGGGTTTATGTTCATTTTCTCATCTCTATTTAGTATAATATAAGTACGCAATTGCATACTTCTGTGATGTATAGGCCTAAGTACCGATTTAAGAACCGGACCGGCTTACGAAGGTCCGTCAGAACGGAACTCGTTCATAAGCTGAGGACATCTGTACATGTCAGCCAATAGCACATATCTGTGAACACGGAACACACAAGACAAAAATGAAAAAGATTTCATTTCCAAAAAGGTGCTTATGAAAAATATTTCACAAAAATCAGCCATATACGTTACATTAATTATGAGTTATATAAGCAGCCGGATACAACGGGTCACACGTGGTCCAGCATCAGTCAACAGTCAGCGGCTCTTACTCGTTAACTTTGGTATTAGCCCGCTACTATTTTGCAAAAACAATTTTTTAATATAATTAGGCTGGGAATACAGTATGTGGGGACCCACAGTAGGGTGTCGCAGGCTCATCATACCTTGAATTATGCGGATGTTATCATCACAGCAGCTCGGGCTACAACGATTTGTCCTTTCCGGGTACAGCTGATTGTATCGTAAGAATTTTGCGCCTTAAATAAAAAACGATGCTTTGCTATGCTGAATTCAGCGATAAAATGTTTTATATTTTACGGGGTCTATACACGTGTATAGAATTAATCACGCTTAGCGAAAATGAAAAGGAAACTAAAATTTCTAGGAAATTATTGAGCTGTTACAGGGTTATGGCAAAATATACAAATAAAGCATAGAACATGTGATTCGGATTGGATATTACATAGATGTGATACATTCTTGGTTGGAAAACCTAAAATTTATAAAAAAAAACACTTTAAACATCTGAAAAACAACATTTAGAGGGTTCGACAAAATCTACAGCAATTCGAATTGCATTAATGACTTCATGAGAAACAAATTGTGACAACTTATCTTTGACTCGTCGACACTCGTTGACTCGCGGCGTTCTAGTCCTCATATTGCGTCGACATGTGCTTGCTGGTGTTTGATAAGTTGATGATAGTGTATGATAGTGTATGATAGTGTATGATAGTGCATGATAGTGTATGATAGTGTATGATAGTGTATGATAGTGTATGATAGTGTATGATAGTGTATGATAGTGTATGATGGTGTATGATAGTAAATGCATTGCGTTGGTGCCCGTGCATAACTGGCGTCTGACGGCACGGGACTTGGGGACAGCTCGAACAAACAAACAAACAAACATCGGCATCTTTGGGATGCTTTATTTCCAATCAAGCCTGATACATATGATCTTAAGCATTGGTTTTTCAAATGTCTTATAACTAACCCTATATATAGGACACCATGACGGTTCCCCCGTAAAGCCGGTACCCATTTCCGACACCTGGGTCGAGTGGGGTATTGTGCTTGAGCTTTCCCTTATACCCATCGGGGAAAATCTCCGCGCCAGCGCCGGGATACGAACCTTCGTCTCCAACATACAAGGCTGATCCCTTAACCCCTGTGCCACGGAGAGCACAGCTGAAACTGAGACACTCGGCTCGTTTTTGGTGCCGGTTTCTATTCTATTCTATTTTATCTTTTCAGGTCGCGTCTACCTTCGCTCCACAACTCCCCAACAAGCGGAATATTTTGGGTACATTTTGTGACATGTTGTCCCATGCTCATGACGTTTTTTATGGTGTTGACTCTTGTATCCCACCGCTGTCACCATTTGCTCGTTTTTTGTTATGCTCCAATTGTACCGTAGCTGCATCATTGGGCCATTTTTCAACTTTATTGTGCCTTTATCACTCATTTCTTTTGCTGATATCATCCCTGCTGTTCAGTTCTGTCTTCCAACTCACACACGAACAAAATCCTCGATGACGATCTTGGACCATGCGGTAATAGGCAACTTTCTGTTGCCGTTTTCTATTCTGTCCTGCCTTTATATTGCTCATTTCTTCTACCATTCCTGTCATTCCTGTTGCTTAATTTGCATTTCCAGCCAACATATGAGGACTAGAACATTTAAATGATGTCACATTGATCCAAGTCTCACAACCATAGCGCCTCATACCGTACTCTAGGCATCCATGAATAATATTCTGGAGCTTGAATCACAGTACATAACTTTTAACTCGCGTTCAGAAAAACTGTATTAAGGTACAACGAGAATAGCTTGACCCTCAACGCCCCACGTGTAAATTGGTAAAAACGCATATATTTATACATGCTAACACTCAGATTATCAAAACTTTCATGCCTGGAATACTGAGAACGTACAACCCAAGGCAGCTAATATCTCTTCAATTATACGATCAGAATAAAATGTAGAAATTCGTATGCTGGAGGTTAGACTAGTACGCATATTTGCCGCCTTGGTTATTCTGGCACACATATTCACTGCGTGTGTTTTTGTACGACAAACACAAATCAACAGAATTTTTGAGTGGCCCGTTGTATCTGGCTGCTTACACAACTCATAATTTATGTAACTTACATAGCTGATTCAAGGAGATCATCCGGGTCGGTGAACTTTTTTCGTCCGATTCGTTGGAAATTTGGCCAGTATATGTATTTTTTGAAAGTAAACACTTTTTACCCATGTCACTTTTTAATTTAGGCCTTAGTTTTTTTGTGATAAATTAGGTTTTTGGGAAATTTTGATGTAACTTTCAAGATCTATCTCCTCATTCAGTTTTGATGCTAGAACAAAACCAAGTACAGTTTTAGAATTCTTGAAGCATTTCTAACAATAAAATGAAAAAAAATTTTAACATTTTGAAAAAAATTTTGCGATAAGCGATTTTTATGATTTCATCACCAAGAAAATATTTTTGGGTGTAGAGGGATATAACATTTTTTCTCAAATATCAAAAAAAGCTTCATTTTCTTGTTAGAAATGTTCCAAGGATTCCAAAACTGTCTTTGGTTTCGTTCTAGCATCAAAACTCAATGAGGAGATACGGTTTGAATGTAGAAAGCTTTTTTGGGGGGTTTGAGCAAAAAACAAAATTCTTTGTTGAAGTGTAATATAATGGACAATGTATGCCATTGAATGTAGTTTTATTTTTATTTCGATAATTTCCGTACATAACATCATATTCAGACTGTGAATTGTAATTTCCAAGCCCCCCAAATAAAAATTTTCATATGCATGAAAATTTTTTTTTCAGTCTGATTCTTATGAAATTTGACTATGATATGTAACCTTTAAAAAGAAACACAATTTATTAAATTCATTTATTTTATTTAGGCCTTATTTTTTTGAAAAAATTGACATATTGGTTTTTAGGTATTGATATTTCACTGATATTGATATTGCAAGACGTATCTCCTCATTCATTTTTGATGCGAGAACAAAAAACAAAGGCAGTTTTAGAATGCCTAAATCATTCCTAACAAGAAAATGAAGCGAAATTTTCCATTTCCCGTTTTTTTGTCTTTTTATATGGGGTCGAAATTGGTAAAAAATTAAAGATTTTGGTCCCCGACCCCCCCCCCCCCCCCCTGTGGCGGGGTCTATTGTCCTTAGCGCCATAAAATTTTAGGACCGAATAGTCCACCACCTAAGAGTCCTTTTCCAACATAAACATGGAAAATTACCATCTGAGCGTCAGGGGCCTCGGATGATCTCCTTGAAAACACCGCAGCACAAAACTGCAACACAACACCAAAACACAACACTGCACATCAAACAACACCACAACACAACACCGCAACACAACACCGCAACACAACACCGCAACACAACACAGCACATCACACAACACCGCAACACAGCAACACAACACCGCAACACAACACAGCAACACAACACCGCAACACAACACAACACCACAACACAACACCACGACACAGCAACACAACACCACAACACCGCAACACAACACAGCACACCACACAACACACGCAGCTCCGTGTCAGGAGGCATCAGAGGCGCTCGATTAAGACCTCCGTGATTCCAGGCCCGTAATTCTGTGCAGTTTGGAAGTGCCAGAGCTGCCTGTCTCGCCCAAGTGTGACCTAGCCCTCTTGACATGAAGGTCACACTTACCCTACTTGCCCGAGCATGACCTAGCCCCTTGACACGTAAGACAGAGCTACCCTACTCGCCCGAGCATGACCTAGCACCCTTGACACGTAAGACAGAGCTACCCTACTCGCCCGAGCGTGACCTAGCACCCTTGACATGTAAGGCAGAGCTACCCTACTCGCCCGAGCATGACCTAGCCCCTTTGACACGTAAGACAGAGCTAACCTACTCGCCCGAGCGTGACCTAGCACCCTTGACACGTAAGATAGAGCTACCCTACTCGCCCGAGCATGACCTAGCCCCCTTGACACGTAAGACAGAGCTACCCTACTTGCCAGAGCGTGACCTAGCTCCCTTGACACGTAAGACAGAGCTACCCTACTTGCCCGAGCGTGACCTAGCCCCCTTGACACGTAGGACAGAGCTACCCTACTTTCCCGAGCGTGACCTAGCCCCCTTGACACGTAGGGCAGAGCTACCCTACTTTTCCGAGCGTGACCTAGCCCCCTTGACACGTAGGACAGAGCTACCCTACTTGCTCGAGCGTGACCTAGCCGCCTTGACACGTAGGACAGAGCTACCCTACTTGCCCGAGCATTACCTAGCCCCCTTGACACGTAGGACAGAGCTACCCTACTTGCCCGAGCGTGACCTAGCCCCCTTGACACGTAGGACAGAGCTACCCTACTTGCCCGAGCATGAACTAGCCCCCTTGACACGTAGGACAGAGCTACCCTACTTGCCCGAGCGTGACCTAGCCCCCTTGACACGTAGGACAGAGCTACCCTACTTGCCCGAGCGTGACCTAGCCCTCTTGACACGTAGGACAGAGCTACCCTACTTGCCCGAGCGTGACCTAGCCCCCTTGGCGCTACAGCGCACACTTGAGGTCAGGTCACACCGTCATAACTCACAGAAATGACCTATAACCACAGCCGTGCAACACTGCAGTGACCAATGATGCGGGTGAACTTTCAGGGTTGTTATCCTTCCTCCTTGTTGTCATTCCTGTTTGTTGTCATTCCTGCTACCATTCCTTGTTGTCATTCCTGCTACCATTCCTTGTTGTGATTCCTGTTTGTTGTCATTCCTGCTATCCTTCCTTGTTGTCATTCGTGTTTGTTGTCATTCCTGCTATTATTCCTTGTTGTCATTTTTATTTGTTGTCATTCCTGCTATCATTCCTTGTTGTCATTCCTGTTATCCTTCCTTGTTGTCATTCTTGTTTGTTGTCATTCCTGCTATCCTTCCTTGTTGTCATTCCTGTTTGTTGTCATTCCTGCTACCATTCCTTGTTGTCATTCCTGTTTGTTGTCATTCCTGCTATCCTTCCTAGTTGTCATTCCTGTTTGTTGTCATTCCTGCTATCATTCCTTGTTGTCATTCCTGTTATCCTTCCTTGTTGTCATGCCTGTTATCCTTCCTTGTTGTCATTCCCTTTATCCTTCATAGCTCTCATTTCTGCTATCGTTTTTGTTGTCAATTGTGCTATATTTCATTGACCTATCTTTCATTGACCTTTTGTTATTTCACTTTCATTGCTTAGAATGCGCCTAAAGCGACGTTTCTGTTGAATTTTCAACCTTCAAATCCTAATCATCTAATCCAATAAGGGCAGTTTGTGAGATAAAGACAGTAGTCTCACCCGTTACTAAATAAGTATTCGTCTCAACAGCAAATGTTGACCACGTTCGTCGACATGAAGTTCCTCTTTACCCGTCTTTCCCGTTTACAATTACCACCGGAGGAGCTGCGGTCTGGGTAAAACACCACGGGGATCGAACTGGGATCGATCCCGAGACTTTCTAGGTCAAAGTCAGATGCTTAACCTCCCGCATCGAGGAAAAGTCCAATTATAAAATTGAACCGTATGAAATAAAGCTATTATAACCGATATGAAATCACATTAACAAATAGTTATGTGTTGTATGTTTAAATGCAGTAAGAGCGGCGCACATTACCAGTGTGTGTGCGCTGCTTCAAGCTAAGAAAATTTATTGTTTATTATAATAATTACTAAACTCTGGTTAATCAAAAAATGTAAAAATACGTAGGTGAACGTTCTTTCAAAGCCATTGAAAATATACAAATGTAATCATAAAACACCGGGAATGTTCCTTAATAACGAAAAAAATATTCAAAATGATCTTTTAAAGCCGGAAATATGTGGCAATTAACCTCCAAAATGTAGTGCTTTGATATCATAATCCAAAACCAAAAATAAGTAGATTTATTTAATCCCAACCGAAGGATATACGAATTTGTTCAAAAGAGGGAAATGTAAATTGAAAAAATTAAAAATGTTACCCTGATATTCCAAAAAAAAAACACCTCACCCTGGTCTGTTTATGTTTAAAGGAGATTTAATTACCAGTTGGTAAATATTTAAATACCAGTTGGTAAATATTTAAATACCAGTTGGTAAATATTCAAATACCAGTTGGTAAATATTTAAATACCAGTTGGTAAATATTTAAATACCAGTTGGTAAATATTTAAATACCAGTTGGTAAATATTTAAATACCAGTTGGTAAATATTTAAATACCAGTTGGTAAATATTTAAATACCAGTTGGTAAATATTTAAATACCAGTTGGTAAATATTTAAATACCAGTTGGTAAATATTTAAATACCAGTTGGTAAATATTTAAATACCAGTTGGTAAATATTTAAATACCAGTTGGTAAATATTTAAATACCAGTTGGTAAATATTTAAATACCAGTTGGTAAATATTTAAATACCAGTTGGTAAATATTTAAATACCAGTTGGTAAATATTTAAATACCAGTTGGTAAATATTCAAATACCAGTTGGTAAATATTTAAATACCAGTTGGTAAATATTTAAATACCAGTTGGTAAATATTTAAATACCAGTTGGTAAATATTTAAATACCAGTTGGTAAATATATAAAAACCAGTTGGTAAATATTCAAATACCAGTTGGTAAATATTTAAATACCAGTTGGTAAATATTTAAATACCAGTTGGTAAATATTTAAATACCAGTTGGTAAATATTTAAATACCAGTTGGTAAATATTTAAATACCAGTTGGTAAATATTTAAATACCAGTTGGTAAATATTTAAATACCAGTTGGTAAATATTTAAATACCTGTTGGTAAATATTTAAATACCAGTTGGTAAATATTTAAATACCAGTTGGTAAATATTCAAATACCAGTTGGTAAATATTTAAATACCAGTTGGTGAATATTTAAATACCAGTTGGTAAATATTTAAATACCAGTTGGTAAATATTCAAATACCAGTTGGTAAATATTTAAATACCAGTTGGTAAATATTCAAATACCAGTTGGTAAATATTTAAATACCAGTTGGTAAATATTCAAATACCAGTTGGTAAATATTTAAATACCAGTTGGTAAATATTTAAATACCAGTTGGTAAATATTTAAATACCAGTTGGTAAATATTTAAATACCAGTTGGTAAATATTTATATACCAGTTGGTAAATATTCAAATACCAGTTGGTAAATATTTAAATACCAGTTGGTAAATATTTAAATACCAGTTGGTAAATATTCAAATACCAGTTGGTAAATATTTAAATACCAGTTGGTAAATATTTAAATACCAGTTGGTAAATATTTAAATACCAGTTGGTAAATATTTAAATACCAGTTGGTAAATATTTAAATACCAGTTGGTAAAAATTCAAATACCAGTTGGTAAATATTCAAATACCAGTTGGTAAATATTTAATTGCCAGTTGGTAAATATTGAAATACCAGTTGGTAAATATTCAAATACCAGTTGGTAAATATTTAATTGCCAGTTGGTAAATATTTAAATACCAGTTGGTAAATATTTAAATACCAGTTGGTAAATATTTAATTGCCAGTTGGTAAATATTTAAATACCAGTTGGTAAATATTTAAATACCAGTTGGTAAATATTTAACTACCAGTTGGTAAATATTTAAATACCAGTTGGTAAATATTTAAATACCATTTGGTAAATATTTAAATACCAGTTGGTAAATATTTAAATACCAGTTGGTAAATATTCAAATACCAGTTGGTAAATATTCAAATACCAGTTGGTAAATATTTAAATACCAGTTGGTAAATATTCAAATACCAGTTGGTAAATATTTAAATACCAGTTGGTAAATATTTAAATACCAGTTGGTAAATATTCAAATACCAGTTGGTAAATATTTAAATACCAGTTGGTAAATATTTAAATACCAGTTGGTAAATATTCAAATACCTGTTGGTAAATATTTAAATACCAGTTGGTAAATATTCAAATACCAGTTGGTAAATATTTAAATACCAGTTGGTAAATATTCAAATACCAGTTGGTAAATATTCAAATACCAGTTGGTAAATATTTAATTGCCAGTTGGAAAATATTTAAATACCATTTGGTAAATATTCAAATACCAGTTGGTAAAAATTCAAATACCAGTTGGTAAATATTTATATACCAGTTGGTAAATATTCAAATACCAGTTGGTAAATATTCAAATACCAGTTGGTAAATATTTAAATACCAGTTGGTAAATATTTAAATACCAGTTGGTAAATATTCAAATACCTGTTGGTAAATATTTAAATACCAGTTGGTAAATATTCAAATACCAGTTGGTAAATATTTAAATACCAGTTGGTAAATATTCAAATACCAGTTGGTAAATATTTAAATACCAGTTGGTAAATATTCAAATACCAGTTGGTAAATATTCAAATACCAGTTGGTAAATATTTAATTGCCAGTCGGTAAATATTTAAATACCATTTGGTAAATAGTTAAATACCAGTTGGTAAATATTCAAATACCAGTTGGTAAATATTCATATACCAGTTGGTAAATATTCAAATACCAGTTGGTCAATATTCAAATACCAGTTGGTAAATATTTAATTGCCAGTTGGTAAATAATTAAATACCAGTTGGTAAATATTCAAATACCAGTTGGTAAATATTCAAATACCAGTTGGTAAATATTTAAATACCAGTTGGTAAATATTTAAATACCAGTTGGTAAATATTTAAATACCAGTTGGTAAATATTCAAATACCAGTTGGTAAATATTTAAATACCAGTTGGTAAATATTTAAATACCAGTTGGTAAATATTCAAATACCAGTTGGTAAATATTTAAATACTAGTTGGTAAATATTCAAATACCAGTTGGTAAATATTTATATACAAGTTGGTAAATATTTAAATACCAGTTGGTGAATATTTAAATACCTGTTGGTAAATATTTAAATACCAGTTGGTAAATATTCAAATACCAGTTGGTAAATATTTAAATACCAGTTGGTAAATATTCAAATACCTGTTGGTAAATATTTAATTGCCAGTTGGTAAATATTCAAATACCTGTTGGTAAATATTTAAATACCAGTTGGTAAATATTTAAATACCAGTTGGTTAATATTTAAATACCAGTTGGTAAATATTCAAATACCTGTTGGTAAATATTTAATTGCCAGTTGGTAAATATTTAAATGCCAGTTGGTAAATATTCAAATACCAGTTGGTAAATATTTAATTGCCAGTTGGTAAGTATTTACATAGCAACAACACACATTGCACTTGGGAGACCAGCATCACCACAACCGCAGGTGCCAGCGAGGGATTTATAAGACGCCAATACATAAAATAATAATAAACGATCCAAAACATTTATTATACTACGAACTGAAGAGAAAAAAATTCACATTTCGCTCAGCATGCTTCTGTAAAAATTTTTATATTATGCACTGGTACAAAAATATCAACTTTCTCTCAGCAAGCCTCCAGAAAATTTTCATACTATGTACTATAACAAAAAAATCACATTCCACTGATGGAAAATTTTTTATCTCACGCACTAAAACAAAACAAAATCCGCTTTCACTCAGCAATCGTCAGGAAATTTTTGAAAGATTTTAAAACCAGTTTTCTTGGCGTTGTGCTCGGTTAAAAACTTGAGTTCTTTTGATAGGAGCTGAGAACGTCTTTTGGAAACTTAGCGGGTTATCCTTGAGAGAGTGCGAGGCTTCTCTCCAGGCCTGGAGAAGCGGATCAAAAGATAAGGACAAAAGAAAAAATAAAGCTTCAATGGAGAGAGATCAAAAGATAAGATAAGGCTTCAATGGAGTTAAATCTTTAAGTTCTTCTAAGTTTAGTTTCTAAAACGGTCTGCTCCCTGGATGCCAGTCTGAGCCTCCCATTAGCCTTAACATCAAAAGTTTCTTCTTAAACTTTACTCGTCCACTTATTTAGGTATAGACTCTAATGATATCAGCTGCAGGTGACTCGTTTCGACAAGTATAACAGCCAGGGCAGTGAAAGAAACTGGGGCAGTTGAAATCAAAGAAACACTCTTGTCACGGTGGGAATACTCGAGCAAGTCACGTAAAATATTTATACTTTTTGAGATATACGTTTTTTATATCGTAAGTTTTTTTTGAGAAATAAATTATAGGTAAAAACAAAAAGAGGAACAGTAGTTGCGGAAAAAGCTCAATCGTGGTGCAGAAAGGTTCTTTCCCAGGTTCTCGACCAAAATAAAATGGGTGAAAAACAAGTTCAATGAGTAAGAGAGTTCCCCCTTGACCTCTCTAACCCATTTGATAAAATCACCGGAGGAGCTGCACATATTCTGGTAAAAATTCAACGGGCAGATCTGGGATCGAACCAGGTACTGTAGAATACGATACTTACGACAATATTCGACAACAGTGAAAACAATAATGAAGACAACAATATTCGCAAAATTTCATGTTATCTTTGCGCCATCACACTTATAAAAAAATCAGTAGAAAGAAGGACGGAGGTTTAAGAAGCAGAAAACTGCTGACGCCGCATAAAATTTTGCAGACACAGGTTTTGTGTCCGTATGAACCGTGTAGTGATCAGTGCTAAGTATTTAAAATGCTAAGTGATCAAAAAAGATCTAGGCTAATTACTAATTACTTGAAATATTAAAAATGTAAAAGGCCTAATGGCTCACTGATAATTAGGTATTTAAAATACAATGTGCTAAAAATTACCTAATGCTTACTAGAGCTATTTAAAACATTCGATGCTTAAGTGTTGAATGTTGAAAATGTTCAGTATTTATCGAGTTAAGCATTTAAAATAACATTCACTAAAAATGCTCCACGCATTAAATGCTAAGTACTTGAAACGCTTAGTCTCATAGTTAGGACACTAAAAACTAATCAATTTCAATGCTCATCCCCGACAATTATTATTGTATCAGCAATAGTGTTAGTACGCACCAGCACTAAAATAATCATTAATAATTATCGTCCTCACCAGCAATAAAATCAACACCCAACAAACTCTTAATGTTGACACAACACCGCCACAAAATGACACGACGAGCTCACCGCAACAAAAACATTTCATTAGGCCCACAAAAACGGCGACGCAGCGGCGGTTAATTTGGCTTATCCAGAGCTCCGCTAAGCCGGCGCGTCGCAAAAATGCCCGCGGGTTCGGGCAATGGAGTGGGGCCCGGGCAATGAAGTGGGGCCCGGGCAATGGAGTGGGGCCTAGGCAATGGAGTGGGGCCCGATCAATGGAGTGGGGCCCGATCAATGGAGTGGGGACTGGGCAGTAATTTGACCGGGTAATGGAGTGTGGCCCGGGTAATTGAGTGGGGCCCGGGCAATGGAGTGGGGCCCGGGCAATATAGTGTGGCCCGGGCAGTAAAGTGGGGCCCGGGCAATGAAGTGGAGCCCTTGCAGTAAAGTGGGGCCCGGGCAATGGAGTGGGGCCCGGGCAATGGAGTGGGGCCCAGGCAATGGAGTGGGGCCCGGGCAATGGAGTGGGACGCGGGCAGTAAAGTGGGGCGCGTTCAGTAAAGTGGGGCCCGGGCAATGGAGTGAGGCCCGGGCAGTAAAGTGGGGCCCGGGCAATGAAGTGGGGCCCGGGCAATGGAGTGGGGCCCGGACAATGAAGTGGGGCCCGGACAATGAAATGGAGCACGGGCAATGAAATGGGGCCCGGACAATGAAGTGGGGCCCGGACAATGAAGTGGGGCCCGGACAATGAAATGGAGCACGGGCAATGGAGTGAGGCCCGAGCAACTCAGGGCCCGGCCCAGCTAATCAGAAGCGCACAAAATTGAGCCCCGAAATGAAAAGAATCGCTGCAGCGGCGGTCGCAGCACCTGTGGTCGATGGGCGGTGTCCTTTGTGGGGGGCACCTGCTGCGGGGGGGGGAGGAATGGGTTTCTATTAGCGCCTGCTGGAGGAGGGAAGACCTGTGCCCCAAAAGACACCTGCTGGGGGAGCAAAAGGGCCTCAGTAACGCCAGGAGTCAAGAATTTCTCCTCCCCTTTTTTGCGGTTATTTTTCTGGTCAAATTTTGGCTCCTCGCAATAGATTTTTACGGAGGTTGTTGATGTTGAGGGTCGGTTAATTGCTGTTATTGAATCCGTTGTTGTAAGGAGTACTGGAAAGCAATAATTACCCAGGTTCTTAATAATTGAAGGGATCAATTATGCTGAAAATAACAATTATATCATTGAACCACCCAGGTTCTTAATTGGACCGAATAATTCTGTTATATAGTTCCCCTACTCAGTTTTCTTCACCTTCAAACTTTCAAACCTAACCAAGTCTTAACTTTTCAACCTTAAGCCTCATCTTCTCACTTTATATCAACCTTGTCCATACCTTTAAACCTTCAACTCAAACCCTGTCTTCACCATTTCAGCCTTAAAACCCCCCTCTTCTCACTCAATACCAACCCTATCTTGACCTTCCAGCCTTCAACCTCATCCTGCTCACCCCCTCACTCCCCTCTTTTTGACCCTCAGATCAAAAACTCGGCCATCTTTATTTCGAGGGACAAAATGACAACTTGGCTGCCAACTTTTGCCTGCGGCCGCCGCTAAACTCGACCTGAATTTAGCGGCGACTTCCAGCAGTCAACTGTGGGGCGGCGGGCAAACATGGCGGGCAGGCTGGGCCGCAGCTGTGTTGCGACGTGTTGGGGACTTGTTCTGGCAGGTTTGTGACATGCTTCTTGTTGCCCCTCTTAGGTATTTCTGTGTTCTTTATTCCAACACGTTATTGACTTGTGTTGTCATGTTTGGACTTGTGTTATCATGTTTGGACTTGTGTTGTCATGTTTGGACTTGTGTTGTCATGTTTGGACTTGTGTTGTCATGTTTGGACTTGTGTTGTCATGTTTGGACTTGTGTTGTTGTCATGTTTGGACTTGTGTTGTCATGTTTGGACTTGTGTTATCATGTTTGGACTTGTGTTGTCATGTTTGGACTTGTGTTGTCATGTTTTATACTTGATTCTTGTTGCCTGTTTGAGGTATTCCTGTTTTATTTACATGTTTTAAACATTTCTAATTCATTTGATTATCGAATTTAGCTACTTCTATTTCATTTAATTTCCTGTTTTGCTTAATTTTATTTATTTAATTAGCAGTTTTACTTATGTCTATTTTATTACGTATTTTAAAGATTTCTATGTTATTAGACTACATGTGTGGGCAATTAATATTTTTTTTACTAGATTACATGTTCTTGCCAGTACTATAGTATTTTATTTAGTTATCAGTTCCTTACCTGTGTCACGAGAAATGTACCCTTCACCTCCTTGTTAACATTTCATTAACAGGAAGATCCGGCTCTCGGAATTGAGGAATGGCACACCTCCAAAGGATACATATGCAACACAAATTAATGAATAATAATCGGCAATTACAGTACATATACTAAAAAGAAAGGTACTCACCGGGGATCGCTGACCCACTTACGCAGCGCATTTTCTGGGCGCCCTCCTTGGTGTTACGATTGATCGCTTCTGATATTGTGGGGCATGATACACAGGATGAACTATGCTTAACATTTATAATTTCCAGCTATACGTCATACAAACATTAATGGGCGCACACACAATGAATGGTGTTAGGAATAATGCTAATTAAGTAATGAAATCAAATAGCATACGTCAAATGACTTACATCACATAATTACACAGAAATATTGGCTGGCCGGCCGCCGCTAAGTTTGCAAGAGTTACACATGAGAATTCATCTATCCTGTCCTATTCTATCTCAGTTATTCCAGCAGTACAGTGAGCAATGGTCACTTCAAACACAAAATCGTCCGCGACTCGCTTCAGTTCAAAGGCCTATTTTATTCACTGTTCAGAAAATGTCTAGTGATGACGTTATTTTGCTTATTCCGCTTCAGAATATTCACACGTCGATTTCCCCTCAGTCGAGCTGATCAATCCTCAGACATATGACTCCGTCCCACCTGCAAGATCAATTTATAACCCATTAATTATGATAGCACCCTTTAAGCCCCCTTAACACATTTCAATCTTTACATCACTGTATGCCAATAAATTTCAAAAATTTTATAACGAAGAATTATCTTTTCCCAAGAAATGGCTTCGCTCTTACCCTCCCCAAAGACGTTGCGCCTAAATGTTCCATTAAATGATTCCCACGCTGGTCGGGGTTTTAATTTGCTCTCTTCTGCAAGTAAAAAAAACGAAAACATGTGTGAATGCCATGATCACATTTTGGCGTGAAACTGAGTATGATTTTCAATATATCCAAGAACCGCTTTTCATTATATCTTTGAGCACGTTTGTTACAGCGAACACACCCGCGTTTTATCTCTTATACTTCGCGTCGCGGCGTCGGTTGGAGAACTGACTTTTGTTCGTTTCGCCGCCTCGCCTATTTCCTGAGGGTTGTCCTCTGTACTCATTTCGCCCAATCAGACCCTTCGAACTTCGAAGCGGCCCGCCTACCCCTTCCCTGTGCTATGTCTTGGTACCCTTGCTTCCCACGTCCAAGCTCCTTCGAAAACGACCGTTGGCTTGCCGTCTCTATCGGCCTGAGTGTCTCGATTTATGTGTGACTATAAGGCGGCTTTGTTTTGCCCATGGGTAGGCATTTTTTCGACCGTCTCGAGTTTCCCAAGGGCTCGCCCGCATGAAAAAATTTGCTATCACCACAACATAGTCCCCTCCAGAAACAACACACACTGTAAACATACATCGTTTGGCTCTCGCACCTTATCGCGGCCTCCTAACATTGCTGAGTTAAAAGAAAACATACAGGCATAAAAACATACATGTTGAAGCGACCCTCCAGTACTGCTGGGATTTTCTGAGATATTTGTAAGTACGCCAAACAAAGCCAAACATTTATTACACACAATTAAAATTTTTCCCTAAATCCTCATTTTTGAATTCGCAAAAATTGATTATTCTTAACAGATTCCCGACACCTGTTTTAGGTCAAATTTTATTGATTTTCCTGTTCATTACCTTTTTTAGCTAATTGTATTTTACTTAACTTCTTATTCGTTACGCATTTAACTTATTTTTTTTATTTTATTCTATTTTAGGTTTTATTATTATGCTGCAAATTTTATGATTCATTTTTTGCAGCTTTAGGATATCCGCTAAATAAAGTTTTGCGTTTTCGGATTACCGTCTCGTATTTAGGCGCACCAGGCAGGGGACACAAAACTCAAATCAGCGGACCACATCATGGGTATGTATCTGCTTGACTTATTTTCCGATTTTTTTAAACACTTTTTGAAAAGGCCAAAAAGTAGCAGCTCTAAGCAGATAATGACGATTATTTTTATGAATGCAGTCTTTAATAACATTTGGCAATGTGAATTCATTTTCTTTTGAAAAATTTCATGAAAATATATTCCGCTTCGTCACCCCGGAAGCTCTGTGATAAAAAGAAAAAATTAATTACCGGCGCCAAAGATTCTGGAAGAGGTAAGTACGCCTACTCGTATTACGCCTACCATTACGCGATGTAAAAACTTCTTGAGTTTCTAGAAAATAGCTTCGTGACAAATTTCTGCCATTAGGAGAGACTTGGAAAGTTCCGTGCATGTTTCGGCTGCTTCATTTTTCTAAAATTAGAACTTAACGGAAGTGTTATATCTTCTCATTAACGAAGGCAAACTTTAGGACATAGTTCACCATTCACCATGACTCAACACCACACTCCTTGACTGCAGACTAAAGTCTTGGAGGTTATTAGATCACCAATGATTGAAGAACCAGTACAAACACTACACACTGTACTTCAATACTGTTTCGAATACTGCACCTTTCGTTTCAACACTGCCTCAAACACTGCAACCTGCTTAGCAACACTACCGAACACTGTCAAAAAACTGCACTCAGCACTGCAACACTGCCAAACACTGCAACACACACACCAACAACACGCAAGAAACACGCCCAGAACATGTTTGTCCCAAACTAGCCCCACCACAATCGCAACGCAACAAAACATGCAAATTTCGTTAACTTTCATCTCCGCCGCAAAACTTGCGCGCCCCGCAGACATCTAAACAAGTTAGCCCAACTTCCGCCGCGGTGCACGACCTGTAAAAAACAACGAGATTTCTCCGCCAACTTAATTATTGGCAGCTCCCTAAACACACGGAAATACAAGCCTGCCAGCACAAAAGGTACAAAAAATTGCTGATTGATTCGTTGACCCACGTGGCTGAAATGGTCGAACTGCCAAGTGGGCCTAAATCGGTAGTACCTAATGGTAGGTGAGCAATGTTTAGTATACAGGATACACGCTCACAGTTTGCTCACAGCCGTGCTCAATGGCAGGTGAGCAGAGTGTTTAGTATCCAGGATACACGCTCACAGTTTGCTCACAGCCGTGCTCAATGACATGTGAGCAGAATGTTTAGTATCCAGGATACACGCTCACACTCACATCTGTGAGTGGGAAATGATGCATATTTATTGATGCCAGTGTTTATCAGTGCGGTCAGCAATGATGGCATAATTTTGAATAACAATTCATTTTTGAAAAATATATTAAGCAAATGAACGAAACAGCTTCAGATTGTGTATTCCTTGTGATTGTGAAATTCCTCAGGATAGCAAGCAAAATATTCCCAGCAGCGAGCAAATCTCTTGAAACGTCACGAAAAATACTCATAACGGCTGTGAATTTACTCATGGCACAGAAATTATCGACAAATACCCAAAAATCCCTCACAACAACACACAAATCCCTCACAACAACACACAAATCCCTCACAACAACACACAAATCCCTCACAACAGCACACACATCCCTCACAACAACACACAAATCCCTCACAACAACACACAAATCCCTCACAACAACACACAAATCCCTCACAACAACACACAAATCCCTCACAACAACACACAAATCCCTCACAACAACACACAAATCCCTCGCAACAACACACAAATCCCTCACAACAACACACAAATCCCTCACAACAACACACACATCCCTCACAACAACACACAAATCCCTCACAACAACACACAAATCCCTCACAACAACACACAAATCCCTCACAACAACACACAAATTCCTTACAACAACACACAAATCCCTCACAACAACACACCAATCCCTCACAACACATCACACCTCACAAAGCACACCCACAAAACTATCAAAAGCAGCAATAAAATATCGCATCAAACTCACCCGTCCTGCCTGGCGTGCGATAGCACTTATCGACGCGGCTCATTATCGACGCTTTTATCGCTGCGTCCGGAGATATCGCGTCATTATCGCACGGCGATATTTCTCCATCACGTATCCCGTTAAATATTAGAACGCCATCATGTATCCCGTTAAATATTAGAACGCCATCATGTATCCCGTTATATATCAGAACGCCATCATGTATCCCGTTATATATCAGAACGCCATCATGTATCCCGTTAAATATTAGAAACCCGTCATATATTCCATTAAATATTCAAACTCCATTACGATCTTCATTATACATTGAAATGGAAATGCAGGTGGCTTCTCTTTGCGCCGGCGTCTTGATAATTTTATGGGGGTGTTGATGGATTTAACTTGTGTCTCTACGTGACTGTACGTGGCTGTACGTGGCTGTACGTGACTGTACGTGACTCTGCGTGTCTGTACGTGACTGTACGTGTCTCTACGTGACTGTACGTGACTGTACGTGACTGTACGTGACTCTACGTGATTGTACGTGACTATAGTGACCGTACGTGACTGCGCGTGACTGTACGTGACTGTACGTGACTGTATGTGACTGCGCGTGACTGTACGTGACTGTACGTAACTGTACGGGACTGTACGTGACTGTACATGACTGTACGTGACACCTAAAAAGCAATGCACTAGATGCCATGGCCCCTTCCGCGTGAAAGTTAATTTTCTAGCTCGGCTGATTGGAGGAAAAGCAAAACAAAAGAATAAACCCCCGCAAAGCCCCTCAGCTTCGTTATTAATCGAATGAACAGTATTGATGTCTGTGCAAGGTGTCTCTCGCGCGCAAAAAATGAACTCACTCTTTGAAAAACGTATAATTACTTTGTAGCTATCGTACTAATCAATTTAATTTTTTTCATTTTGACGTATAGCAAACACGGCAAAGTTTTTGTAACTCGATCAAAGTGTTTGGAATATTTATCTTCGCTTCTGTGATGCGCTCTGGTTTGTGCATCTGTGATACGTCAACGTTCGTTTTATTTCCTTTCGTGTGTGTTCTTTTTATTTAGTTAAAATCCAATGTGTTGCAATGTATCTCGTGGTTCAACTTTTTTGGTAATAAACGGTTTTTCTTTCGGTTGATGCTGGTCAAACATTTAAATGTTCTCAATCGATTTGTCTGCTAAATATCCACCGGTCACTCATTGGTGGAACTGAGCTGTGGCTAAAAAATCTATTTTTTAAATATAACGCGGTTATCAATGCTTGGTTGCCTTGGATTTAATTTTTGAAGCGTAACACAGTTTGCTGTAAATGGTTGTCTAAAATTTAAGATAAACCATTCTTTTATGTGTGTGTGCCATGCCACTCTGTGTGTGTGTGTGTGTCGTGCCACTCTGTGTGTGTGTGTCACTCTGTGTGTCATGCCACTCTGTGTGTGTGTCATGCCACTCTGTGTGTGTGTGTGTGTGTCATGCCACTCTGTGTGTGTGTGTGTCATGCCACTCTGTGTGTGTGTCACTCTGTGTGTCATGCCACTCTGTGTGTGTCATGCCACTCTGTGTGTGTGTGTGTCATGCCACTCTGTGTGTGTGTCACTCTGTGTGTCATGCCACTCTGTGTGTGTCATGCCACTCTGTGTGTGTGTGTGTGTCATGCCACTCTGTGTGTGTGTGTGTGTCATGCCACTCTGTGTGTGTGTGTGTGTGTGTCATGCCACTCTGTGTGCCATGCCTGTATCTTGTTCGACACGCAATCCATGTTTTTTCAACATTTGCTGATCCGAGTTTGTTCGATTTTTTAGACGCTTGTAGCTGGAAGCAAATCATTGCTAGAAATTTCTGATGTGGTATAAAACAAAGTAGTTTTTATTTTAAGTACTTAATAGAGCATGTCAGTCCCGCAGCACTGGTTATTTGTGCAGAATATTGTGCTGGTTCGCCTGGAAATGCCCAAGAAAAATTTGCCGGTCATTCATGTTATTGAGTTCGGCATGAACCAAAATTCATTCATAAACTGTAATGCATTTTACAATAAATGTAAACGTAAAATTTCATTTTAATAGACAGAGAGTTGCATGAAATTTTTAAGAAAAACAGTGTTATAGCAAAACGAATGATCAATTTCCTTCGCATTAAAACACGAGAAGAACTGGAACAATTTCATGCGCATGAAAGTTGGGAGAAAACTAAAAATGGGTTCTTTTAACCCAAGGTAAAAATGGGAAGACAACTAGACCTAGGCTAGAAATCTGGAATAAAACTAAAAAAAGGCTCCTATAACTTAGGATAAAAATGGAAAGAAAACTGAACATAGGCTAGAAATTTGGAAGAAAACTAAAAAGGCTGTTTTAACTCGGGATAAAAATGGGCTAAGAACTGAAAAAAGGCTCCTTTAGTTCGGGGTTAAAAAGTACTTTGATTTAGACGTGTTCAGTGGCAGGAAGACCAGAGGGGCATCAAAGATTCCGGGCCTCGGCCTCTCCGGGCTGTGAAACTTTAAAAGTCGCTCGATGCCATCAAATGTTAAGGCGGACACCGGGACTTGGCCGCACAGACCGGACCGACGGGCGAAATTGGTCGGTCAAGTGAATTTTGGCGATGAAAATATAAAAAAGGAAACGGATGGTCAGTTCGGTGAATTTAGGCGATGAAAATAGAAAAAATAAATGAATGGTTAGTTCGGTGAATTTTGGCGATGAAAATTGGCGCTGAAAATAGAAAAAAGATAAATGGATGGTTAGTCCGGTGAATTTAGGCGACGAAAATTGGGATGAGTAAATAGATAGTCAGTTCAGATCGTACGCGAATAATCAAACGAAAAGTTGTTCCGTAAATTCGAAGGCTAGTTGTTCAAGGAGCAAATAAATTTGTTTCTTATTTTTTTTTTGCTGTATAAGGAAAAACATTAGAGCGAATTGGAATTATCGAATATCTAAATTGCAATATTTTCACCATTAATATTATTATTAAATTAAAGGTTCAACTTCCGTGAGTACAATTTTAGCGTTCAACCTTTTGATGACAGATATTAATTGGGAAGAATCATTAGTTGACTTTGATTCAATAATAATAAACGCAGTGTGTGACCACTGGTGGGTCCAAGGAAGTTGGATTCCATTAAACATCCTTGGGTGGGTCCCTCTCATTTTGAAAATTTCCTCGGTGACCACCGGTGGGTCACGAAACAGTGAACGTGACAAGAGGGACCTAACTTCTTCCTCGCACGAATCACAAAACGTGGAATTTTACTTTCCAGCAGAAAACAGGACTTTGATGAACGTTTGCCCTTGACAACCGTCAAACTTTCTTCGCGTCCTGTTGCTAATAATTGTTAATCATAAATTCATTATTCATTATTAACTACTAATTTTTGATTAGAAATGAAATATATATGAATTAATTACTATTAATTACTATTTTATTATATAATTATTAATTATTATATTAATCATAATCATGAATTATTAACTATCGCTAATAATTATTGCAATGAATATAGCTTGCAAGCAAAGATTGACAGTTGTCAATCCTTAAACTTTACAAGTTTAGGTAACAGTTCTTACGACGCCAGTCGCGACATAACAGAGCGCTATCGTTAAAAAAATGCCATGTTGAAGCAACATTTTTTAGGAGCGTTCAAAATCCCACGTCACTTCCGAGTCACGGAGACCGAAGCCATCTAGGCCTATCCCCCGAGCACGACCGGTGCCCGCATTAGGCGTTATGTACACGCGGCGTTAGGGCCGAAATGGGCGGAAATGAGCCGCGGTTTATGGGCTGGAGCCCACTCCCCGTCATCACAAATGACTGAAAGAGACAAAAATCGCGCGCCAATTTCGGAGCTGCAGACTGACCAGACGCCGCTTTTTGTAATTAGGGACCGGCAGACCGAACTTCTGAACCGGTTTTTGGGGAGTGCTTCCAGTCATAAAGTGGGGAGCTGCAGACAGGAGAGGCTGCAGACAGGAGGGCTGCAGACAGTAGGGGCTGCAGACAGTAGGGGCTGCAGACAGGAGGGGCTGCAGACGTACAGGAGGAGGGGCTGCAGACAGGAGGGGTTGCAGACAGGAGGGGTTGCAGACAGGAGGGGCTGCAGACAGAAGGGGCTGCAGACAGGAGAGGCTGCAGACAGGAGGGGCTGCAGACAGGAGGGGCTGCAGACACGAAAGGCTGCAGACAGGAGGGGCTGCAGACAGGAGGGGCTGTAGACACGAGGGCTGCAGACAGGAGGGGCTGCAGACACGAGGGGCTGCAGACAGGAGAGGTTACTTCATTTTACCCAGAAAATCATCGCAATCACATCAAGCTTCATACTCTACACAAAACTAAAATTTCCGATGAAATCATGAAAATGACTTATACGGGAACTTCTGTTTTCCGTTTTCTTTTTCACTTTTTCATTTTCTTCTCTCTTTTTTGAAACACATTTACCTCCCACTGCTGCTTCGCCTGCATTTCAACACTCCAGTCAACTGATGTCATGTCTGATTCATTCCAGTCATGTAGATCCATGACACATTCAACATTCCAATCATCTGATAAATGAAACGTTCAATATTCTATTCAATTGAGCTGTGACACATTCAACATTATAGTTAATTCATTCATGACATAGGTACTGAACTTTTCTTACGAGTTAACAATCAACATAGGATTTTCAGATGCCTTATAAATAATGCCAAGGTACAGAGAAACGAGCATTTTCTCTGTCTAGCCTGTTTCAACTTGTACCCCTGGGCTGCTTGGGGAATTTTGGGTAGACTTTTTTCCCCAACCGCCACCCTGAGGTTGTACCCTTCCATAACCTCGAGGTTGTAGTTTGGGGAATTATTTGCGGGGAACCTCTCGTGAACTCCCCTGTGCAACTCGAGCCATTGTCTACCCCAAGTTCATTTGGTATCGGAGAACATAACACCATCTCCAATACTTCAAACTCCTAGTATTTTGGGCCACCAAAATGAACATCGATTGCCTCGTTAGTGGCAAGCGTACGATGAACGATACCCAGAAATTAATAGCATTGTACAGTCCATACGTACAATCCATCGCTGAAGTTCTCCGTCGCCAAAAAGTAGAAGTAATCAGGCATCAAATAAACCAATAGCGACTCGTCATCATTGCTCGCAACCCGAGTTCCACTGAGTCGGTATACAAGATACGAAGACTTGTAACTTTAACAGGTAAATTGGAATATCCCAACCCGAGCAGCCCGAGCTCAAAAATAAGTCGTAATTTCAAGCTGTAAAGTCGAGTAATTGGAATCAAATTACCCAATAGCTCCTGGAAACACTCGCAGCTCAGCTGGTCTGGCGGCAATTAATCTTCAGATTCAACTTATTGACGACCTCAACGCAAGTTGATAACTTGAAACGAAGTATGTTAGAGCGGCAGCGCAGCTTCGGGTTCCAGTTAAGATTTAATTGAAAAGCAAGCTGCTCCGTTCGATGAATGTTCCATACCGTGAGAAATTACGGGATTTAGTTTGCAAAGACTTTGATCTTGATTAACTGGCGCAGATAGCATGGATGGATCAACGGACGGCCTCGAAATCTGAAACTTTATAATTCATCAATAGATGTCTCTAACATCTATTGATTGAAACTTCAAGTATTGATGAGTGTGTAAGAAGCTCACAAAAGTTATGTGAGCTCACGAACATAATAAATATGTTAGAATCTTTCCGAATAATTCTGCATTTTTTTGCCACACATTCCATAAAGATAGTTGCTGCAAGTGAGCAAATTTTTGACTTAATGGTAAGAATATTTTTTAGAAACAGAAAATCGCACGGGTTTGTTTAATCTGGGATTTTTAACGAGAATTTTTAAAACGAACTACACGGCACGCAGGAAAATTTTACGGAGAAATAATTTTTACGTTACTAGCGCAAATTGCTATTTGTTCAACAACTATCACTGAGAAAAAGAAAAATTAATCAAGAACAGTAAATTGACTGCTGGTTAGGTCGGATTCTTTACATTTTACAAAGCCTCGAGAATTTCTCTTGGCGCTCAGTTGTAAGCTCTGACAAAATAGAACGTCATTAAAGTTTGAAAGTTTCTCTGTCTCAGCCTTGCGCGTTCTGTACAAACATACGAGTATTATAGCACACGGAACGAGAGATGGCACATTGTAGAGACTAATGAGAGATGGCACATTGTAGACACTAATGAGAGATGGTACATTGTAGAGACTAATGAGAGATGGCACATTGCAGAGACTAATGAGAGATGGCACATTGTAGAGACTTACGAGAGTTGGCACATTGTAGAGACTAATGAGGGATGGCACGTTGTAGAGACTAATGAGAGATGGCACATTGTAGATACTAATGAGAGATGGCACATTGTAGAGACTTACGAGAGATGGCACATTGTAGAGACTAATGAGGGATGGCACGTTGTAGAGACTAATGAGAGATGGCACATTGTAGAGACTAATGAGAGATGGCACGTTGTAGAGACTAATGAGAGATGGCACATTGTAGGGACTAATGAGAGATGGTACATTGTAGAGACTAATGAGAGATGGTACATTGTAGAGACTAATGAGAGATGGCACATTGTAGAGACTTACGAGAGATGGCACATTGTAGAGACTAATGAGAGATGGCACGTTGTAGAGACTAATGAGAGATGGCACATTGTAGAGACTAATGAGAGATGGCACATTGTAGAGACTAATGAGAGATGGTACGTTGTAGAGACTAATGAGAGATGGCACATTGTAGAGACTTACGAGAGATGGTACATTGTAGAGACTAATGAGAGATGGCACATTGCAGAGACTAATGAGAGATGGCACATTGTAGAGACTTACGAGAGATGGTACATTGTAGAGACTAATGAGAGATGGCACGTTGTAGAGACTAATGAGAGATGGCACATTGTAGAGACTTACGAGAGATGGTACATTGTAGAGACTAATGAGAGATGGCACGTTGTAGAGACTAATGAGAGATGGCACATTGTAGAGACTAATGAGAGATGGCACATTGTAGAGACTAATGAGAGATGGCACATTGTAGAGACTAATGAGAGATGGCACATTGTAGAGACTAATGAGAGATGGCACATTGTAGAGACTAATGAGAGATGGCACATTGTAGAGACTAATAAGAGATGGCACATTGTAGAGACTAATGAGAGATGGCACATTGTAAAGACTAAAAGCACACGCTTTAGAGACAAATCACAGCATATATAATAAGAGGTAACAGAGTAAATGAAGACATACATAAATGTAATAAATAGTCACACGTTCAATGGCCACATAGAGCAACACATACTACAAGAAATAGCACATGGTGACTTACACATCGTCTGGTAGCAATTCAACATTGTTTGTTAAATTTTCCCTATGTGACTTATTGTTTTATGGGCGTATCCAATCTTCACAATGCAGTATGTCCCACAATATACAGTATGTCCCACAATATACAGTATGTCCCACAATATACAGTATGTCCCACAATATACAGTATGTCCCACAATATACAGTATGTCCCACAATATACAGTATGTCCCACAATATACAGTATGTCCCACAATATACAGTATGTCCCACAATATACAGTATGTCCCACAAAAACCCGAACCGAGTATATATTTTACCATATCAGTAATACCATCACAAGAATACCATAAGCATGTATTTTCAAGCAAAATTATCCTTCAAAATTAACCTATGGAAAAGTTATTAGTGATGATGATGGTATTACTGTTACGGGAAAATGAATACTCGGTTCGAGTTATTTTGGGACATACTGTATAACTCACTAGTGTGCAAAATGATTAAAAAGTGATACTTGAATATAGCAGCCATTATTAATAACTGTTCAGATATATAATTAGATGAATATTGATTACTCTACAGGTCGAGACATAGGATTTATAAATGGGAGTTCCATTCACAATTTTGCTCCCGTACGTTATGAATGCAATTGAGATAATCGCGACTGTATATGAAATTTTCATCCGTTTCATTTATTAATTTCTTGCATGGTGAGACTGGGAAGAGGGTGAGAAGCCAAGCAAGCAAGCCAGTAGCAAACAGCACTTTGATGAATGACGAAATAGACTAGACTACAACGAAAACATATGAGAAATTAGTCTCATTTTCCCATCCAAAAATTTATTATCATATATGTATATTTATACATGGCGGTCAAGGTCTTGCTGTGTGAAATAAAATTTAAGTTAAACTTCACCATACCCTTGGTTGTGTGGCAGTTAACTGAAGTATGGAGTTTTTAACAGTAGTAAAACAAGTATGGAGTTTCTGACAGCAATAACGCAAGTATGAAGCTGTTACCAATAATATAACAAGTATGGAGTTATCAGCAGAAATAAAGATAGTGAGGAAATGTATTTATAGTAACAAAGCTCGAAAGAAGTTGTCAAAGATAATAAATCCGTGAAGTCAAGTGAAGAGATCGCGAGAATCAAAGTAAACTTCATTCACATCAAAGAGAGCCTGGGTTCCCTCCTTCAGTCAATGAAACAACCAAAATATGAGAATCTGCATCGAAGATACACCAAAGGGAAACAACATTTTAGACTCAATATTCCTGATACACTTGAATTACAAATACTTTGTACTATCGTATACTGTCATCGTGTACTGTTAACGCCCCTTAAATCATGGGAGGAAAAGGATATGTTCAGTTTTATACTCCGTTGCAGCTTTTATGAAATCTTGAATGAATAAAATTTACTTAAGAACACGCCCAAGAAGGATGCGTTGAGCCACCGAAACGAGCAACGAGTTTTTCCAGTAGTTCCCCAGTAGCTTTATGCGACCATCTCCGAACTGCTGGCAGCCATACACTGATGTTTTACATGGCTAGACCGCCCGTTCATTAGGCGAGTTACAACCGAGAACATCTTAAAAGCTCGGCTTTTTTCTGTTTAGTGGCCCTGTAAAATGCCTTTGTCGTGAAGCAAGAGCGGCAGATGTACTAAATGACATGACGCTGGCCCCTGCTTTTCTTCTGCTTGTGAACTCCAGGTCGTTTTTTGGGGAATGGTCAAAGCTTTATAGGACTCATGACTTGAAATGTCTATGAGAAAATACCTGTATTAGATTTAATATATTATAATATAAAATCATATAATGTACTGTGATGTGATGTGATGTAATTTAACATTAGATTCCGTATTCTAAATTCAAAATATATTCAACGGCAGACTGGAAAGAATGACTAACCGGCACCTTACCCCGCACGCTCCTGAACTCTGACTTCAATGTTTCATAAAGTGAAGCCGATGTACTCAAAATTTGCGTTCGACAACTCAAAATTTGCGACAGACAACTCGAAATTGGCGCGAAATTTGTAAGAATTTTCTAATTTTGGCAGAGAAGTTCGCAGGCTCATCTTTACAGCTTTTGAATTAAATCATTTTCAGTTTTCATTGTGTATTTGCCGCACTGGTCTTTACAGCTGCTGATTAAAACATTTTTACACGCGTTGGTGGGGTGAATGACCCACTTTCGGTTGATGAGAGAACTTAATATTAATAGAACTTAATATTAATAGAACTTAATATTAATAGAACTTAATATTAATAGAACTTAATATTAATAGAACTTAATATTAATAGAACTTTATAGAACTTATTATTAATCGGGATCCGACTCCACAAACAACCCCGAGTTTTTTCATCATTCCATCATAAATTAAAAGCAAATATTAATCGCACGCTTACGCAGCAGTTGGTCTGCGCAAAATGTTAACTAAAATCTAAAGCTGCACCAACACACACACACGCACACACAACCTTTGGTGCTGTCGTGTTCCAGTAACATAAATACAAAACTGCAATTACGTAGCTCTTTAACAATTATGTTTATACACTAGAGTATACACAAACCTGCAATACACGTAGATCTTTTAAAATTATTTTTCCATACTACAGTGCACACATAACACAGCCACTTGCGTGGATCATATATATTCTTGTTTATAATCGTGTCCTTAACTTTTATTAATAAGCGTAACTGGATAAATATAATGATTGAAATCCCGCCATGAAACACACAATCGTCAAAAATGCCTCGTTGTTCTTTTCAACATTTATTTTTACAGGCGACTATATTGAGAACGCTGTCGCTTGCGCTGATTACTCATATTCGTGAGCTGATTACTCATATTCATGAGCTGATTACTCATATTCATGAGCGCAACCGACAAAAAATGATCATATTACAAAAATCCTACTCATGTAAAGCTTAAATTAAAAATAAAGTGGCTTGATCATGACATTCTATTCACGAAACCCAAAATTCGGCAGCTCAATGCAATATTTTAAACAACATAAAATAAAAAATTTTCAATAGAATGTATGCTTTTGAGCAGAATGCAGAATTTTCAAACTCGGTTGGTTAATTACGCGTAAAAATAGTTATAATGAGACTTATAAGAGCGGTAGCGTCATTGTCCTTGTACTGAAGAGATGGCTTCTTTATTCTGCTACTTTTATAACAAGGCTGCTAAAAATAGTAGATGTCATATCATTTTAAACTTAACCACTGTCATTAACGTGTGAGGTTTATTCTTTTGTTTTTTAGGTCAAAGTCACGAAGACGTCAACACAGCTTTGAATAAATAGATTTTTGTTCACGTTAATTGGGCTTTAAATTATATAACGTATCTGAGAGCAAAATATATGGGTTTTACGTTCTATGCATCAGCATATTAGATAGAGGTGTTCATTCTTATCATGTTTCAGGAGTTAAAAAACAAGGGTAAATATTTGATAAATAACGAAGAGATTGATAGCTATAACGAATGTTGTGGAAATAAGATTTTTGTAACAGTTATTTTAAGATACTGCCCACTCAAGATACTGCCCACTCAAGATACTGCCCACTCAAGATACTGCCCACTCAAGAGACTGCCCACTTCAAGATACTGCCCACTCAAGATACTGACCTGCAGAAAAATATCAATAGCGGTGGAAAAAATCTGCACTCCTCTACAGTTTCCATTAACACGCGGGTGCATTCTAAAAATTTTAATAAAAAGCGCAAATTAAAAGACAGAAATTATGCCCCCCCCCCCAAAAAAAAATGGCGTCTGCATGCACATCTGAGATACAGGAAAGATTTTTGTTCCCGAAATTCTGGTTTTCAGGGAGTGGAATTTCCCACGTATAGCTGTCAAATGTTAAAGAGTGCCATGGTTCTCATATGTACATGTGCGAGGAGGTAGGTTTGCTACGCCCCAAAACTCACACACTCGTAATAGAGCTCGCTACTCTACGTACGCACATCTATCATAAACAGACTGCATACTTACACCAAACAAGACACATATGAATTAAATACTCGGTATTCAGATCGTTACTCTACATACATACATTTCTAACTGGTAAATGTATGAATGCAGTGTAACGAACTCAATTACACGCGCATGCGCGTAATTGAGTTCGTTACTTTGCGTACATACACGTACCAGTTAAAATATAACATAGTCTCTACTCAGACGTAGACATCGACATAGTAGACAAAGACTAAGACACCTTATGTAGACATAGACACAATATGCAGACTTAGACACAGCATGTAGACATCGACACAGTAGACAAAGACATAAACACAGTATGTAGACATAGGAACAGTATGTAGACATAGACACAATATGTAGACACAGACATGCCTACATAGACACGTAGACACAAACTCATACACAGACACGTACACAGCCTACACACACACACGCAACACGGAGCAACACAAACACACAGCCTGTCCACACAGCAGCTCGGCGGACCAGCAGCCAATTACAGGGATGGAAGATGTGATGATCCACTGGAGAGCGCTCAGTGCTGCCTGTATGGAGCGGTGTGTGTGTGTGTGTGTGTGTTGTGTGTGTGGGTGCATGTGTGTTTTGTGTTGCGTGTGTGTGTGTGTGTTGTGTATGTGTGTGTATTGTGTGTTTGTGTTGTGTGTGTGTTGTGTGTGTGTGTGTGTTTTGTGTGTGGGTGGGTGTTGTGTGTTTATATTGTGTGTGTGTGTGTGAGTGTGCGTGTGTCAGTGTGTCAGTGTGTTCAGGAGTATGTATTTACCTATAATAATGGTGCGCACTTATCGTATTTAATGTTTACATTATCTCCGTATAATAAAAAGACATCATGTACGGTGTGTTATCTCCGTATTTAATAATTTTGCTTTCATGCCTTTTTTTGCTCGTTTCATGTGCTGCGTTATGAAGTGCTGTTCCTAAAATAAAGATTTGTCGATATTAGATGGGTTGTCGTTATTTGCCCGTATCGGTGATACTCATTTCTGTCTATTTGTCGTCCCTGAGCGCCCTTTTCATTCGTGTTCCCTGTTCCTCTGCCCTTTTTTGGTCGGACCCTTTCCCCTCACTCAAGAGGCTGCGGCACAGCGGCACGAGACCGTCACAAATGTAATGAGTTACTGGAACACGAACTCTGAGGTCAAATGTGACGTGAATTGCGGGAACTCTTCCCTCCTCAGGGAGCTCTTCCCTCCTCAGGGAACTCTTCCCTCCTCAGGGAACTCTTCCCTCCTCAGGGAGCTCTTCCCTCCTCAGGGAACTCTTCCCTCCTCAGGGAACTCTTCCCTCCTCAGGGAACTCTTGCCTCCTCAGGGAACTCTTCCCTCCTCAGGGAACTCTTCCCTCCTCAGAGAGCTCTTCCCTCCTCAGGGAACTCTTCCCTCCTCAGGGAACTCTTCCCTCCTCAGGGAACTCTTCCCTCCTCAGGGAACTCTTGCCTCCTCAGGGAACTCTTCCCTCCTCAGGGAACTCTTCCCTCCTCAGGGAACTCTTCCCTCCTCAGAGAGCTCTTCCCTCCTCAGGGAACTCTTCCCTCCTCAGAGAGCTCTTCCCTCCTCAGGGAACTCTTCCCTCCTCAGGGAACTCTTCCCTCCTCAGGGAACTCTTCCCTCCTCAGGGAACTCTTGCCTCCTCAGGGAACTCTTCCCTCCTCAGGGAGCTCTTCCCTCCTCAGGGAACTCTTCCCTCCTCAGGGAACTCTTCCCTCCTCAGGGAACTCTTCCCTCCTCAGGGAACTCTTGCCTCCTCAGGGAACTCTTCCCTCCTCAGGGAACTCTTCCCTCCTCAGAGAGCTCTTCCCTCCTCAGGGAACTCTTCCCTCCTCAGAGAGCTCTTCCCTCCTCAGGGAACTCTTCCCTCCTCAGGGAACTCTTCCCTCCTCAGGGAACTCTTGCCTCCTCAGGGAACTCTTCCCTCCTCAGGGAACTCTTCCCTCCTCAGAGAGCTCTTCCCTCCTCAGGGAACTCTTGCCTCCTCAGGGAACTCTTCCCTCCTCAGGGAACTCTTCCCTCCTCAGGGAACTCTTGCCTCCTCAGGGAACTCTTCCCTCCTCAGAGAGCTCTTCCCTCCTCAGGGAACTCTTCCCTCCTCAGGGAACTCTTCCCTCCTCAGGGAACTCTTGCCTCCTCAGGGAACTCTTCCCTCCTCAGGGAACTCTTCCCTCCTCAGAGAGCTCGTACGCTCCTCAGGGAACTCTTGCCTCCTCAGGGAACTCTTCCCTCCTCAGGGAACTCTTCCCTCCTCAGAGAGCTCTTCCCTCCTCAGGGAACTCTTCCCTCCTCAGAGAGCTCTTCCCTCCTCAGGGAACTCTTCCCTCCTCAGGGAACTCTTCCCTCCTCAGGGAACTCTTGCCTCCTCAGGGAACTCTTCCCTCCTCAGGGAACTCTTCCCTCCTCAGAGAGCTCTTCCCTCCTCAGGGAACTCTTGCCTCCTCAGGGAACTCTTCCCTCCTCAGGGAACTCTTCCCTCCTCAGGGAACTCTTGCCTCCTCAGGGAACTCTTCCCTCCTCAGAGAGCTCTTCCCTCCTCAGGGAACTCTTCCCTCCTCAGGGAACTCTTCCCTCCTCAGGGAACTCTTGCCTCCTCAGGGAACTCTTCCCTCCTCAGGGAACTCTTCCCTCCTCAGAGAGCTCTTCCCTCCTCAGGGAACTCTTGCCTCCTCAGGGAACTCTTCCCTCCTCAGGGAACTCTTCCCTCCTCAGGGAACTCTTCCCTCCTCAGGGAACTCTTGCCTCCTCAGGGAACTCTTCCCTCCTCAGGGAACTCTTCCCTCCTCAGGGAACTCTTCCCTCCTCAGGGAACTCTTGCCTCCTCAGGGAACTCTTCCCTCCTCAGGGAACTCTTCCCTCCTCAGGGAACTCTTCCCTCCTCAGAGAGCTCGTACGCTCCCCGGCGAATATATATCTTCGCACAAATCGCGTATTGTCGAAGAAGTTTCTCGGTCTGGAAGTTAATTACTTCTGTTGGAGTGAAGTTAACTGCTGCTCTGAACTGCTGCTCTGAAGTTTTGCTGTCCTGAACTGCTGCTCTGAAGTTTTGCTGCTCTGAACTGCTGCTCTGAAGTTTTGCTGCTCTGAACTGCTGCTCTGAAGTTTTGCTGCTCTGAACTGCTGCTCTGAAGTGTTGCTGCTCTGAACTGCTGCTCTGAAGTGTTGCTGCTCTCAACTGCTGCTCTGAAGTGTGGCTGCTCTCAACTGCTGCTCTGAAGTGTGGCTGCTCTCAACTGCTGCTCTGAAGTGTTGCTGCTCTCAACTGCTGCTCTGAAGTGTTGCTGCTCTGAACTGCTGCTCTGAAGTGTTGCTGCTCTGAACTGCTGCTCTGAAGTGTTGCTGCTCTGAACTGCTGCTCTGAAGTGTTGCTGCTCTGAACTGCTGCTCTGAAGTGTTGCTGCTCTGAACTGCTGCTCGGAAGTGTTGCTGCTCTCAACTGCTGCTCTGAAGTGTGGCTGCTCTCAACTGCTGCTCTGAAGTGTGGCTGCTCTGAACTGCTGCTCTGAAGTGTTGCTGCTCTCAACTGCTGCTCTGAAGTGTTGCTGCTCTCAACTGCTGCTCTGAAGTGTTGCTGCTCTGAACTGCTGCTCTGAAGTGTGGCTGCTCTGAACTGCTGCTCTGAAGTGTTGCTGCTCTCAACTGCTGCTCTGAAGTGTTGCTGCTCTGAACTGCTGCTCTGAAGTGTTGCTGCTCTCAACTGCTGCTCTGAAGTGTGGCTGCTCTGAACTGCTGCTCTGAAGTGTTGCTGCTCTCAACTGCTGCTCTGAAGTGTGGCTGCTCTCAACTGCTGCTCTGAAGTGTTGCTGCTCTGAACTGCTGCTCTGAAGTGTTGCTGCTCTCAACTGCTGCTCTGAAGTGTGGCTGCTCTCAACTGCTGCTCTGAAGTGTTGCTGCTCTCAACTGCTGCTCTGAAGTGTTGCTGCTCTGAAGTGTGGCTGCTCTCAACTGCTGCTCTGAAGTGTGGCTGCTCTGAACTGCTGCTCTGAAGTGTTGCTGCTCTCAACTGCTGCTCTGAAGTGTTGCTGCTCTCAACTGCTGCTCTGAAGTGTTGCTGCTCTGAACTGCTGCTCTGAAGTGTTGCTGCTCTGAACTGCTGCTCTGAAGTGTTGCTGCTCTGAACTGCTGCTCTGAAGTGTTGCTGCTCTGAACTGCTGCTCTGAAGTGTTGCTGCTCTCAATTGCTGCTCTGAAGTGTGGCTGCTCTGAACTGCTGCTCTGAAGTGTTGCTGCTCTCAACTGCTGCTCTGAAGTGTGGCTGCTCTCAACTGCTGCTCTGAAGTGTTGCTGCTCTGAACTGCTGCTCTGAAGTGTTGCTGCTCTCAACTGCTGCTCTGAAGTGTTGCTGCTCTGAACTGCTGCTCTGAAGTGTTGCTGCTCTCAACTGCTGCTCTGAAGTGTTGCTGCTCTCAACTGCTGCTCTGAAGTGTTGCTGCTCTGAACTGCTGCTCTGAAGTGTTGCTGCTCTCAACTGCTGCTCTGAAGTGTTGCTGCTCTGAACTGCTGCTCTGAAGTGTTGCTGCTCTCAACTGCTGCTCTGAAGTGTGGCTGCTCTGAACTGCTGCTCTGAAGTGTTGCTGCTCTCAACTGCTGCTCTGAAGTGTGGCTGCTCTGAACTGCTGCTCTGAACTGCTGCTCTGAAGTGTGGCTGCTCTCAACTGCTGCTCTGAAGTGTGGCTGCTCTGAACTGCTGCTCTGAACTGCTGCTCTGAAGTGTTGCTGCTCTCAACTGCTGCTCTGAAGTGTGGCTGCTCTGAACTGCTGCTCTGAAGTGTTGCTGCTCTCAACTGCTGCTCTGAAGTGTTGCTGCTCTCAACTGCTGCTCTGAAGTGTGGCTGCTCTGAACTGCTGCTCTGAAGTGTTGCTGCTCTGAACTGCTGCTCTGAAGTGTGGCTGCTCTGAACTGCTGCTCTGAAGTGTTGCTGCTCTCAACTGCTGCTCTGAAGTGTGGCTGCTCTGAACTGCTGCTCTGAAGTGTGGCTGCTCTGAACAGCTGCTCTGAAGTGTTGCTGCTCTCAACTGCTGCTCTGAAGTGTGGCTGCTCTGAACTGCTGCTCTGAAGTGTTGCTGCTCTCAACTGCTGCTCTGAAGTGTGGCTGCTCTCAACTGCTGCTCTGAAGTGTTGCTGCTCTCAACTGCTGCTCTGAAGTGTTGCTGCTCTCAACTGCTGCTCTTAAGTGTTGCGCTGCTCTGAAATGTTGCTGCACTGAACTGCTGCTCTGAAGTGTTGCGCTGCTCTGAACTGCTGCTCTGAACTGCTGCTCTGAAGTGTTGCGCTGCTCTGAACTGCTGCTCTGAACTGCTGCTCTGAAATGTTGCTGCTCTGAAGTGTTGCTGCACTGAACTGCTGCTCTGAACTGCTGCTCTGAAGTGTTGCGCTGCTCTGAACTGCTGCTCTGAACTGCTGCTCTGAAGTGTTGCGCTGCTCTGAACTGCTGCTCTGAACTGCTGCTCTGAAGTGTTGCGCTGCTCTGAAATGTTGCTGCACTGAACTGCTGCTCTGAAGTGTTGCTGCTCTGAAGTGTTGCTGCTCTGAAGTGTTGCTGCTCTGAAGTGTTGCTGCTCTGAAGTGTTGCTGCTCTGAAGTGTTGCTGCTCTAAATTGTTGCTGCTCTGAAGTGTTGCTGCTCTGAACTGTTGCTCTGAAGTGTTGCGCTGCTCTGAAATGTTGCTGCACTGAACTGCTGCTCTGAAGTGTTGCTGCTCTGAAGTGTTGCTGCTCTGAAGTGTTGCTGCTCTGAACTGCTGCTCTGATGTGTTGCTGCTCTGAACTGCTGCTCTGAAGTGTTGCTGCTCTGAACTGCTGCTCTGAAGTGTTGCTGCTCTGAACTGCTGCTCTGAAGTGTTGCTGCTCTGAACTGCTGCTCTGAAGTGTTACTGCTCTGAACTGCTGCTCGGAAGTGTTGCTGCTCTGAACTGCTGCTCTGAAGTGTTGCTGCTCTGAACTGCTGCTCTGATGTGTTGCTGCTCTGAACTGCTTCTCTGAAGTGTTGCTGCTCTGAACTGCTGCTCTGAAGTGTTGCTGCTCTGAACTGCTGCTCTGAAGTATTGCTGCTCTGAACTGCTGCTCTGAAGTGCTGCTGCTCTGAACTGCTGCTCTGAAGTGTTGCTGCTCTGAAGTGTTGCTCTGAAGTGTTGCTGCTCTGAAGTGGCGCTGCTCTGAACTACTCATTAAGGTAGAAATCTAACAAGGAACCACATTAACTAGAGACGTTCACAAAATGAGCATAAATATCTACGTAGGCGACAAAAGGTGTAAATAAATTTAATTCCAAGACTCTTAAGGACTTTATTCCGATTTAAATCTAGTATTCAAATCCGTTGGGCGATTTCCTCGTCGTTTTGTCCTCTGAGACAAACAGATATCCGACGAACGCACTTCTCATCCCGCGTATTCCAACACAAGTTGGCGCTCACTAAACACATTTCTCAGATTCATTCAAACTTAGTTTAAGTTCTCGTAAACTCATCTCTCATGAAATTGCATGTTGACCAATAAATTGGTAGCTAACAAACGCATCTCTAACAAGACTGCGTATTGAAGCGTAATCTGGGTTCCAGTAAGCGCATTTTTCATGGGATTGCCCACTGAAGCACATAAATAGGCGTTTAATAAACATATCCTTTATATGTATTGAAGCATAATTGGTGACCAGGTAACACATTTTTCCCAAGATGGCGCACATAACCACAAAGATCATAAGTACTACCCCCCTCCATCCCCCCACACACACAACACACCCACACACCCATACACACACCCACACCCACCCACACACACACAGACGCACACGAACACGCACACGCAACACACACACACAAATACAAACACACACGCACACGAACACACACACACACTCACACACTCATTTTCCAAATGCGCGCACGCTGAATAACGCATCGAGTTAATTCCCAGTAATTAAACTTAGCGCGTCTGTGTGTGGCTTATCCTATCATCAACAGATGCAAGTTATCCGCGAGGATTAATTCTCTAGGCGACCCTGCAGTACTGACCTCAACTAGGAAGTAAGGATAGGAAGCTTTGAGGTTTAGCAAACGTAATTTAGATCGGAGGACGGCAAAGTGGTCGGTATCGACCCCTGGGGGTCGACATTGTATTAGAGTTCTCTTCATTTTTTGCCTTTAAAAATGTCAATAATGGTTTAATATTTTTCAGCTATTTGTATGTGTGTGTGCATGAAGGGGTCGATGTAAATACAAATATCCGATACAGGGGTCGACGGGTAAAGAGGTTTGCCGATCCCTGGTTTAGAGGAAAAACCTAAAAAGACATCACCAACATCGACGATGATTTTGTTAATCGGATCGAGTCCTGCTAAGTCCACTGAGGAGCTCAGACGTAAAAGGTTGGTGTCTCGAATTTTTCGTAATTAATTTTTTATCGACAATTTTTTATTTTTTGTCATTTTCATTTTTTATTTTGTATTTTTGTTATTTATTTTTTATAATATCATTTTTTTACATTTTTTATTATTTTTCAATTTTAATTTCTATTATTTTATTTTTGAATACTTTTTTCTGGTAATTATTATTTTGCGAATTCGAATTTTGGGGCCGAATTTTCAACACTTTGACCGCGACGTGAGCCACCGGTGGTACACGGAGGGAATTTCCATAATGCGGCCGATCGATCAGTAGTCAAAAACCCAATTTCCATAAAAACTTAATGAAAACTAAATGAAGACATGATCCAGTTAATGTTCGTGATTTTCAACATCATTCACGCCAATAGGTCCGAGGACAAAAATTAGTCAAACTGCCAGAAGCAGATCAGTGAACCAAAGTTGGTCAGTAGACAGAACTGGTCACAAGGACAGAACCCTGTTAGTAGGCATAAACTGGTCGATGAAATAAAACCGGCTTGTAGACACAAACAAATAAATGGACCTACATATAAACTTGATCAAGAAGAAGGATTGAAACTTACAAAAGAATTTAAACCACAAACTGAGCGAAGGAAAAGCAAATCGAAATGGGAAAATTGGAAGAAAACCAGAGATCGTCGTGACCGAACACCGTCTAATAAACTGCAACAGCTAAATAGACTGAAAATTAAATGGTTTCAAAAAATTATAAATGAGAAGCAAAGTCTGACATCTTCTGACAAAACAAAGCTTGTAAGGGTTTAAAAATCTCAAGCCGCATAAACTGGCTTTAGGGCTAAAATAAAAATTTATTTTAAAATTGAAAGCGCAGGTCAGAAGCCATACTTAGATAGACACCAAGTAGTCGGATGAATTCGAACAGCGGACCGGAATCAATCTTGCGACCAGAATAGAACTTCAGACCGAAGCAAAAACCGAAGTTCAGCCTGAAACCAAACTTGAAGCCAAAATAAAAGCCGAAAAGTAACCGAAACTGAACTTTGAGCCGGACCCGCTGTTTGAGCTAAAAAAAAAGTGCACGGGCGTGAAACGATCCATGGAAGGAACTGATCCAGAAATTGAAACTAATGCGAGAACCCAAACTGAAGCTGAGCTCGAAATCAAATATTCACAAAAATAAGCACAATATTAACTAAAAATGTTCAAAATATTCAAACCATTCACCAAAACCCCTAAATTGACAGGAGCCAATACACTGACCCCTAAATGGACTGGAGCCAACACATAAACCTCTAAATGGACAGGGGCCAACACACTGACCCCTAAATGGACAAGAGCCAACACACCGACCCCTAAATGGACAGGAGCCAATACACTGACCCCTAAATGGACAGGGACCAATACACTGACCCCTAAATGGACAGGGACCAATACACTGATCCCTAAATGGACAGGAGCCAACACACCGACCCCTAAATGGACAGGAGCCAACACACCGACCTCTATATGGACAGGGGCCAACACACCGACCTCTAAATGGACAGGGGCCAATACACCGACCTCTAAATGGACAGGGGCCAATACACTGACCCCTAAATGGACAGGAGCCACTACACTGACCCCTAAATGGACAGGAGCCAATACACTGACCCCTAAATGGACAGGGACCAATACACTGACCCCTAAATGGACAGGAGCCAATACACTGACCCCTAAATGGACAGGGACCAATACACTGACCCCTAAATGGACAGGAGCCAACACACTGACCCCTAAGTGGACAGGAGCCAACACACCGACCTCTATATGGACAGGAGCCAACACACCGACCTCTAAATGGACAGGGGCCAATACACTGACCCCTAAATGGACAGGAGCCACTACACTGACCCCTAAATGGACAGGAGCCAATACACTGACCCCTAAATGGACAGGGACCAATACACCGACCCCTAAATGGACAGGGGCCAATACACTGATCCCTAAATGGACAGGAGCCAATACACTGACCCCTAAATGGACAGGGACCAATACACTGACCCCTAAATGGACAGGGACCAATACACTGATCCCTAAATGGACAGGAGCCAATACACTGACCCCTAAATGGACAGGAGCCAACACACTGACCTCTAAATAGACAGGGGCCAATACACTGACCCCTAAATGGAAAGGAGCCAATACACTGACCCCTAAATGGACAGGGACCAATACACTGACCCCTAAATGGACAGGGACCAATACACTGACCCCTAAATGGACATAGAAGCCAAAACACTGACCCCTAAATGGACAGGAGCCAACACACCGACCCCTAAGTGGACAGGAGCCAACACACCGACCTCTAAATGGACAGGAGCCAACACACCGACCTCTAAATGGACAGGAGCCAACACACCGACCTCTAAATGGACAGGGGCCAATACACCGACCAAACCCGACCCAAAATAACCAAAAGCAATGAGTTGGCAAAAACAAATGCATTCCCCAAAACCTTGAACGAACTCAATATATTCTCCCGAACCACTACAATGACCAAACCCTGTGCAATAACTGAAACTAGTACAATGACCAAGCCCTGTGCAATAACTGAAACCAGTACAATAACCAAAACCAGTACAATAACCAAAACCAGTACAATGACCGTAACCAGTACAATGACCGAAACCAGTGCAACGACCGAAACCAGTACAATGACCGAAACCAGTACAATGACCGAAACCAGTACAATGACCGAAATGGATTCTTTGACCGAAAACGAAATATCCCGACCAAACAATCGAGATGCTCGAGGCAATATGGCCAGCGACTCCAAAGCTCGGCCCAAAGTCCGCAAAAACAAAACAAAAACGCAGAAAAAATACAAACACCGCAGTACAAAATTAATATCACGATAAAGCCGAAATAAAATCGCGGCAAATCAAAATAAAACCAAGGAAAAAACAAATAAAAACATGTCAAAGACAAAATAAAACTACCCCAAAAACTAAAATTAAAACGCCTCAAAAACAAAATATAATCACCGCAAAAAAGTAAATAAAAACCCAGCAAAAACGAAACAAAAGCACCGTAAAAGCAATTAAAAACACCGCAAGAACAAAACAAAAACACCGCAAGAACTAAACAAAAACACCGCAAGAACAAAACAAAAACAGCGGAGCGGTGAGATCTCGACCAAATAGCGCCCGCAACATCAGCTGGCGCGACTGCATGATAGCAGTTTGGAGGCAGCGCCAGTTTATCAAAGAGTGCCAGTTTATGACTTGGTTCAGTTCAAAAAGCGAGATATTTTACAACACGGCGCCAATTTACAGTTTCGTTCAGTTTACAATTGACGCCAGTTAACCAAACAGCCCCAGTTTACAACGGACGCAGTCTAGCAGCAGGAAAGACCACAATCACAATTAGCTCTTCATGGGCCCGAAATCGTCAGTAGCGGAGCAGAAGAAAGTCGACGCTCGTACGCAATCTTAAGCCCTCGCTGCGCAGCGTGTCGTGTGTGAAGCAGTCCTCAGAGACGCTAACATTCTTCTGTCATGAGTGCCCTGGCAAACTTATTTCATCATCGGAAATAAGTTGCGAAATGAAGACTGACAAAATTGGAAGAACTTGTAAAGAATTTTTGTGAACCGTCAAGCCCCTTGGGAAGATATATAGACTCCAAGGTTATTTTAATACCGTGGTTGAACGGCTGGTTAATATCGGCAAGTACCACGGTTACTCAGATGCTATAATAAGATACTCTGGTTAGGCACTTATTCAGATACTATGGTTAGGCAAATGCCATGGTTAGTCGATGCTGTGGTTACTCAGATTTTATGGTTACTCAGATGCTTGAGTTATTCATACGTAATTGTTAAGTAGATGTAATGTTTATTAAGATACCATTGTTGGGCAGGTACTGTGAGGGACAAATGTCATAGTCATTAGATACCCTGGTACAGCAAAAACCTTGCTGACTAGATAGTATTGTAAGGCAGGTGGCATGGCTGTTCAGATATTGTAAGGTAGACGGAATGCTAACGCAAATGTCAAAATTCATCAAATGTCGTGGCATAGGCAGATGCTATGATGAAGCAGGCGTCATAAACGTCAATTTATTGGTAGCAAAATAATAGATGTTCATAAGATTTTGTATTCCGCGTCGTTAGACATTGCTTATAACATTGCTTCCGCCGCCGTGCGGCCGGGACCCGGGTTCGAAACTCGGCGCTGGCAGTGGCGATTTTCTCTGTTGGGTATAGGAGAAAAATTCCAAGCACAATACCCCACTCTACCCAGGTGTCTGAAATGGGTACCGGTCTTGACGGGGGGAAAGCGTCATGGCGTCCTGGCGTTAGTTCTAAGGCATTTGAAAATCCAATGTACAAGGTGATATGTATCAGGCTTGATTGGAAATAAAGCATCCGTAGATGCCTTCATTATTATTATTATTATTATTATTATTATTATAATACACTGCTCTAAGTCTGCGAGGGTAAAATAGCGGTAAATTCAAATATAATGTTTCCCTATAACTAATAAGATAATCAACATTATTTTTCTCTTATAAGATATGGATAGTATAGCGATAAGTTCAGATATAATGTTTCCTCATAACATATGGGATGATGATCCTATTTTTCTTCAACAAAATACGAGTAGTATAACAACGAGTTTAAAGTTAACGTTTCCTCATAACATATAAGATAATTATCATATTTTTCTTCAACAAAATACGGATAGAAAATTGATAAATTCAAATTTGTATCATCGATATCCTGCCGCTAACTCAGGCAGCCTGTGCCGCCAACTCCGATCTTCTGAAGACGCGCCCCGCCACTGACGCAACACACAAGTTCACCCACTTGTAGAACTCGAAATAACGCACCTATCGACTGCAAATTGCTCTCTTACGAAAGACTGTTTAAATCTTTCGTTTGAGAGTAATTTGAAGTCAACAGGTCTTGAAAAAACTTTTGGGATAAGCTTAATTAATAAATAAAATAATTTAAAAATGGATTAAAAAAAGTAAAGGATCCTCTTAATTACTAATTGTTAAAATCTTAAAAATTGAAAAAATTCAGGGATCCCCTTAATTAATAATTGTAATAATCTAAAAAACTTGAGCCTGGCATTTGTTTCGCTATCCTTCCTCAACGTACTTTCCCGCTCAAAAACTTGTATAAAATTTCTTAATGGATATCGTGCATAAAATTGGACGTGCGGGTATGGAACTCCTTACCTTCACACGCACGCAAAAAGCGCGTCACAAACGCGAGCAAATCTTGCAAGTCTGTTGCCGCCGCACATTCCACACACATTAAGTACTAATTACTCCATCATGGAAGTCAATTAGTTTTCTTCATAAAATGAGAAAAAAATAACGATAAATTCAAATTTCATGTTTCCCCATAACATATGATATTTAACATTATTTTTCTTTAATAAAATACGGTTAGTATAGTGATAAGTTCAAAAATAATGTTTCCTCATAACATATGGGATAATTATTATATTTTTCTTCAATAAAATACGTATTGAAAAGTGATAAATTCAAATTTTAACGAATCTTCATAACATTTAAGATAAAGATCTTATTTTTATTTAAAAATAGGGATAGTGTAGCGATAAATTTGAATTTAATGTTTCCTCTATTTACTTCAATTGATAATTATAAGACAATTACCATCATTTTTCTCCAATAAAATACGGACTGAGCGTATCATATAAGACAACATAAAAGATTATAACCCGAGACGCTTCAAGTTCAAGATAGACGCAGGTCTATCTCTGACGATCATCGTGTGCTTCCATGAGTCACGTCACTCATGGTTATGAGGAGCGTTAGAAAGATGGGCCACACCGTTCTAATCTCCTTCACGCACTGATTATCCCGCCAGAAGTTCCGGTGGACGTCGGAGCGGAGCGGCGGCACACCGCACACCACCACGTCTCGTCGCTGACTGACTACAAAGTCTACAATCTCAAGTTCTCAACTTGTCCGGGAACGAATCCTCCGTGAATGCTGGCGAGGGAATGGGACCTTCCCTATTGTGGTGAATTAAAGTGAAGTTGCCAAAAAATGGTATAGTTTGTATATTCACGTGAGTACAGTGTGTGACTTTGTATGGAGTGCTCGTGAGAGTAGTTTTTTTGTTGCGTGAGAGTTGAGACTGAGCATTGGACTTTGGTGTGGTGACTTGCAATTTTTGACTGAGGTGTTTTGACTGGTAGTTAAGCTTTCTTTGCATATAAAGAGTATAGTGTGTGACATTGTAGAGAGTGACTGTGAGTAGTAGGAAACGTTTTTGTTTCTTTTTTTTTTGATAACTTGATTTTCAGTAGATTTGGTGAGTGAAGACTTCTTCTGCCTGTGAAATTTGTACTGAGATAGAAGTCTGTGTTTGAGGATGGCAAGAAATAGGACTGGTCGTAGGAAGGGAGGTGCAAGTGGAATGGATGAGGAGATTGAGTGCATGACTTGTAAAGAGTGGGTAGATATAGATGCATGCAAAGGTTTGAGAGAGATGAGTCGGAGGAAGTTGAATGATCTTGTGTTTACGTGCTGGAAATGTTTGAATGACGAGAGAAAGAAGTTGGAAGAGGAGGTTGAGAGATTGACAATTCTGATGGTTGCTTTAGAGGCTGATTTGAAGGATGAAAGGAAGTTGAATGAAGGAAAGAATGAGAATGGTGCAAATGCAGTGAATGAAGAGGTAAATAGTGGTGGTGAAAGGAGTGCAAATGAAGTGGATGATGGTGCAAGGAGTGCAAATGAAGTGGATGATGGTGCAAGGAGTGTGAATGCAATAAATGAAGTGAATGGTGGTGCAAATGTGCCAGCTGAGAGTAGAAGGATGAATGAGCATGATGAAAGAAGTACGAATGGGAAGAGAGTGAAGGAGCAACCTGTTGATATGCCACATGAGGTGCAGGCGCCTGTAGTGGAAGTGAATGAAAGGAAGATGGATGGAAAGAGTGATGTGAGTGGAAGAGTTGAACGAAAGAGTAGTATGAAAGGGAGAGTGAGACCTACAATTAGAATATGTGGTGACAGCATGGTGAAGAATGTTGATAGGTTTGTGAGTATGACTGACCGTAGTGGATGTACGAGCATGAGAGGAAAGGGAGTGAATGAGATTTGTAGGCATGCTGAGGAAGTGATAGATGGAATGGATGAAGGGATGGTTGTACTGCAAGGAGGTGGCAATGGATTGCTTGAATGTGGGAGAGAGCGTACGGTGAATGCAATTATGAATGTTGTTGAAAGGGCGCGAAAGAAGAATGTAAGAGTGGCTGTGACCAGTCTGCTGAGAAGGCCTGCATGTGGTGAGGAGTATGAAAGGGTGCGAAAGGAGGTGAATAGGGAAGTGCATAAAAGGATTATGAGTATGAAAGCTGAGAGTATGAGAAAGCGTGAAATGGGTTCCAGCTTCCTTGATATGGATAACCTGATCCAGAGTGGGTGTTTTCGTGGAGATGGAGTCCACCTTACTCAAGAAGGTGAGATGAAACTCTCCAGGAGATACATCCAGTGGATTGGGTGTACTCATATTGTAATGGAAGGTGGAACTGGATGAATGGAAAGCTGTCAGAGCAAAAATGAAAAATGTCGTGAATTGTCCAATAGTGTTGTAAGGTTTGGATGTATAAATGTGCGTGGATGGAATGCAGGAAAGTTAAATGACCTTGTAGCAGAATTTGAGAATGGAGATTTGGATTGTGTTGGTGTAGTAGAGACCCAAATGCGTGATAGAGTCAGTTTAAAATGTAAGGAGAGTAAGTACTACATGATTGGAAAAGGGCGTGTAAGTTGGCAAAAAAGAGGTGGTGGAGTTGGTCTCATTGTAAAAAATGCTCTAAATTGGAAATTAGAAGAAATTCCTGTTGGAAATGAACCTGAGAGTGAAGATCTGTTAGTAATAAAGTGTGAAAGAATGCATGCCAGAGAATGTGTTATTGTGGTTGTATGCTATATGACAACTGATGGTATTTTAGCTCATCAAGAGAATGTAAAAAAGTATGAAATATTAACAAGAATTGTGCAAGAGCATTGCAGATGCCCTCTGATTTTGATGGGTGATATGAATGGCCATGTTGGTATACTTGGTGAGCCTGTGAATGCAAATGGACAAAAATTGATTGATTTCTGTGATGAGAATGAACTTGAGAACCTAAATGTAACAATAGGAAATGGCTTGCATACATGGCAAAGCAGGGAATGTAAAACTGCAATTGACTATATGATAGTGAATAGTAGAGCAAGAGAGTGTGTCAAAGAAATGTTTGTAGATGAAGATGATTTTGATATTGATAGTGACCATAAAATGCTTGTACTAGAATATAATTGGGGTGGAAAGGAGCCGATGCAGAAGGCTAGCAGAGTAAGAGAAAATTGGCGTATTAAAATGGCAAACTGGGAAGAATTTAGAAATGAATTGAGTAGATGTAACTGGAACAGATGTGGAAATGTAAATGACCTAAATAAGGAGATTGCAAGAACCTTGTATGATGTGGCAGAGCAAAAGATCGGTAGAATGAAATGCAGGAAAAGTACAGGGAATGCTAGGTGGTTTACGAGTGAGATAAAGGAAGAACGAACGAGAAGGAAGACTTTAAATAAAAAACAACGCAGTATGAGGAAAATGTATGAAAGACGCAGAATTACTGAGGATGAATGGCAGAGTGTATGGAATGAGTACAAGGACCAGCAGAAGAAAGTAAAGAGAATGATCAATGAGGCTAGGGTTAAAGAAGAGAGACACCAAGTTGAAAATCTAAGAAAGAAAGGTCCAGATGGAATAAAAGATTGGTATAGGTTTATACAAGGTAATGATAGAGGTAGTGAAGTTCAAGTTGATGAATTAGTAGTCAATGGTTGCAGTGTGCAAGATAGGATGCAAATGGTGAAAGCAGTTGAAGAATACTGGGAGGACATTGGTGGAATGAATGAGCAGGTTACAGATGATGAACCAATAAATTTTCTGATAGATGAACATGAACTGCAAATGGAAGACAAAATCACTTGTGAAGAGATTGTAAGTTTTTTGAAGAAAGTGAAAAATGGAAAGGCATGTGGCCCTGATAAGATACCATATGAGTTCTATAAATGTGGAGGAGAGAGTGTAGTCAGTATGTTGAAATGTTTATTTGATGAGATATGGAAGAGTGAAAGAGTACCGGATGACTGGAACAAGTGTAATGTAGTTCTGTTGCATAAGGGTGGACATAAGAGTATGAAAGAACTTAAAAATTACAGACCAATTGCACTGGGTGACACTGTATGTAAGATCTTTTGTGGTATTTTGAATGAGAGAATGAAAAATTTAGTTGAGGAATTAGGAGTCCTGGGAGAAGAACAGAATGGTTTTAGGCAAGATAGACGGGGGGAGGATAATCTGTTTGTAGTGAGTGAAATAATTGAGCGAATGAAGAAGGATAACAAGAAGGTATATTTAGCATTCCTGGATATTGAAAAGGCGTATGACAGAGTGGATCGGGTTAGGCTGTTTGAAATTTTGAGAAAAGTTGGTTTTAGCAGAAAAATAGTGAACATTGTACAGAGTCTGTATGAGAACACAAGTGCTATCTACAGGTTAGGAAATTTGGAAACAGGGCAAGTGAGGAGTGTTAGAGGAGTGAGACAGGGCTGTACTCTGTCCCCCCTGTTGTTTGGATTGTACACAGAAGAATTAGCAGTTCGACTGAGAGGGAGTGGTTTAGGACTGAAAGTTGGTAATGAGAGACTGAGCTGTTTGTTGTATGCTGATGATGTGGTTGTGGTTAGTGAATGTGGTCATGAACTACAAAGGATGCTTGACATTGTGAATGGATATAGTACAGATTTCAAGATGAACTTTGGTGCCGATAAAAGTAAGGTCATGGTTATAAATAGTGATGAGACTGATAGAGACAGACTGTGGAATATCGGAGAAATCAGAATAGGTAGAACAAAAGAATACAAATATCTAGGTTGTATGATGAGTGAAGATGGATGTACTAGAACTAAAGGTGAGAAAGTGGCAAAAGCAATGCAGTGGAGTGGACGGTTAGGTAGTGTGGCCAGATACAGAGCAAACAAGTACGAATGTGTGAGAGGAATGTGGAAGTATGTTGCTGTACCTAGTGTCATGTATGGTATGAGTGCTCTTGCTTGGAATGGAAGTGATCTTGAAAAGCTGGATGTGATACAAAATAAGGTAGGACGTGTAGCATTGGGTGCTCCGAAATGGACAGCTATAGAAGCCATTAGAGGTGACCTAGGGTGGAGCCTATTTTCAGAAAGAATGATGAAAGCTGTGCTGAATTATAAGGTGAGAATTGAAAGAATGCAGAATAGCAGGTGGGTAAGGCGAATCTTTGAATGGAATCTGAGTGTAAGCTATTGGGAGAAAGTATGTTGGGGGCATGCAAGGAAACTCAGTATGCAAAAGATTATTCATGTTAGAATTGGGAGACCTGTGGATGACTGGAGTTTAATAAATGTAGGAGGTGTAGGGCCTGAGTGGGACTGCAAGAGGTGGAAGAAAGAGATTGAGAGACAAACAAAAGAGTATGGATTGAATAAGTGGAAGCTTAGCATGATGCGGAAGCCTACACTTAACTGGTATATGAAAAAGAAAGCACCTAAGTTTGAGCTGTTCTATGATGGTAGTTTTGGAAGTCAACTCTTGTTTGCTGTGAGATGTAAGTCATTGAGTGTGAACAGACGTACATGGAGATGGAATGAGAATAATAACAGATTATGTCAGCAGTGTAATAGTGGAGTAGAGGAAACAATTGAGCATTTTGTGCTGGAATGTAGTAAGTATGAGCAAGAGAGAGAGAGTTTTATGAATGTGGTGTCTGAGCAGTATGGAGAGAATGAGTGGAATGCCAGATGTGCTGAAGATGATTGCGGTATGAGCTGTCTTGCTGGATTGGATCAGGAGTGTAATGCGAGTATCACTGAGGCTATGAAAGTGTTTCTTGTGCGTGCCTGGAGTAAGAGACAGTGACTGGAATGAGCCAGTCTGGTAGAATGGGCTGTAATGACCCAATGTGCCGGGGGATGGTGTTTTGACACACTGGCTGTCCCGGTGATGCCTTCCAATGGAGGCTTGTGACAAGGATCGTAGATCCTGAGTAGTTTAGTGGACAAGTCTGGTACCAGGCGCTGAACTCTTTGTGTGAAAATTGTGGAGGGAATTGTAGGCCGTTACAAAGGCCCCGACACTGTCGGCCCTCAAGTTCAAGTTCAAGTTCAAGTTCCCGTGAGTGGTCGCGAGCCCGCGACAACATCTGAGTGAGCAGCCCATAGACGATCAATTTAATTGTCAATATCATAGACTCAATATATTGATGGAATTTTTTTTTGCCCACTAAGTTAATTATTTGACAGTCGTCAATCAAGCCCACAGACGATCAAGTAAATTGTCAATATTCATCATTGTCAATTATATTGACAATAAAATTGATCGTCTATAGGCCGCTTCAGTTCAACAACGTCGTGAAGTAATTCGGCGATGTCGTGTATTTACTCAACAACGTCAAGAATAATTTCAAAGATTGCGAGAAGGTTAACACGGTATTAACTTTCTTGGAAATAAACATTTTTTCTTTCTTTCTTTTTCTTTATTTTGACTTCACTGAACCTCCTACAATAATTATTACCGATTTTACCGGATTATTTATACTCGACAGATAAAAACCATCACAAGAAATTATGAATTATTATTTCCGAGAATCTGTCGTGTTCTTTGAAGGCCTGTATGGCGGTGATAAAAAATTGCATCCTTTTTCATGAAATTGGCACTTGTGTTTAATTGTGTTTAATTTAATTGGCACTTGTGTTTAATTGTGTTTAATTTAATTGGCACTTGTGTTTAAATTTATTGTGTCCTTAGGAGTCTGTTTCCAATACTCACCTTTATTGTCTCCATGAGAGTTAGCGCTTTTAGGGGGAATGTGAGGTCCCGAATTTTGTTGGGGTAGACGTTTTTTTTTTGTTGTTGAAATAGGTAAGCATTTGGTTTTGTTGATGGCAATTTTTTCCTGTTCTCTGATGTCGTGTCATCGTTTTTCAGCACCAACTTAGTGCTTTCTTCTAAAAGTTCTATCATGTTCCATTAACTGATCGATCTTCCTAATATATTGTTTCCATGTGCAGAGGATCCTGCTCGGAACGCATTTTGAGCATAGATTCCAAGTTCCCTCGACTTCATACTAAATGGTGCTTTTATCCATCCTCTCTTTGAAACGCCTGTGTTGTGGTTAGCAAGGCTAAAACTATCTTAAAGTTCATAATCTTTTCGTAATTCCCTGATATTTCCATCAATTCCTATTTTGGTCATCAGTTCGAGTGACGAATATTTTCCAGCACCTTTTTTCAATCTTTTGTTTTTTGTTCGCATCGATTTACCTTCACGTGGCGTTGTTATCACCACACTTCTGCGTGTTGTTTTCAATTTCCCATCCTCGCTGCATTTTCTATTTCTGAGGCTTTCTGTTTTCATTATTATTCCTTATTTTACACGCATGCTTCGAGCTTCTTTTTCAAATCACGAATTTCCATCAGCAACAGCTGCTTTATGAGTACTTCCTGCCACACCCCTGCAGTTGTGGAAGTGTGAGTACTTCCTGCCACACCCCTGCAGTTGTGGAAGTGTGAGTACTTCCTGCCACACCCCTGCAGTTGTGGAAGTGTGAGTACTTCCTGACACACCCCTGCAGTTGTGGAAGATTTTAATTCCTGGATTAGAGGCCTTATTATTTGCCGGCTCGTGATGTTCCAGAGTGTTTGAGTAAATTCTTTTTCAATAAAGGAAGAAAAACAGTTCATTTTCACTTAAGACCACGCTTAAAAGTACAATTATGACTGTGAAAATGTCCTTCCCTAAAAACCCCTAATTTTACATATATGTACGCATGTATTATTATAGCCAGGATAAAATTTGAAAAAAATTGAGAGGAAGACACTAAAAAGTATACCTACTAAAAGTATACCAAAAGTATACCTACTAAAAGTATACCTACTAAAAGTATACCTACTATGCTACTACACTAAAAGTAGTATATTGGTTGGTGAACGTCCTAACTAATATACTCAAATATGTCCACTGTACTCGACTTGAGATACAATCTACTGCTCTATCGCTCGGGGAAAATAATTTTTTTAAATTGTTTAAAATTGTTTAAATATTATAACAGCCATGACAATGGTTGAGCAAATATTAAGAAAAATTTTACCAAGATATCCTTGGTAAATATCCCATGGTAAATATCCCGTGGTAAAGGCACCTGCCTCAAATTTAGCGGCGTGTATTTCCAAAACTTAAGCAACACGCCGCAAAATTTCGAGTCTCGGCCATCAGTCTCCCTCGCAGGCAGCCGCTCAATAACATCACTCTGCCGGCCGCGCTGTTTTAAAAATTAAATTCCCGACATCCTTAATGTACGAGAAAATCAAAGGCGGTTTCACAAACACCCTCCTTCTCAAGCCTATGTCCCTGACCTCAAGCTTCAGTCTACCCTACCTTCACTTGAATGCCTTCACTCATACCTCCACTTATGTACTTTTACTCATACCTCTCCTAATTTAATTTTACTGATAGCTTCCCTTATATACTTTTACTCATACCTTCACTTAAAAATCGCTTAAATGCATTCACTACCACCTTCACTTGAATGCTTTCATCAAATCCTCGTTAGATATCCTTAAAAAATAAGCTGTTTGCTCCAAATAATTTTTTCAAATTTTCTTACCACAAAACCTTAATATCTACGTTTCCGCCACGCCAACATGCATTTTGTCCGTGTATTCTCACCATAATTTCATTTTCAGTGATTCTCTTCGCTCAACAAGGCTTCAGTTCTGCCATTTCCGATCATTCAAGTTTTTAGCACAGCTGCACATATCAAAAAACGCAGCTGTGTGTATATTTTGCAGTATGCAACAGCATTTACAGTGTGTCCTACAAAACCCGCACCGAGCATGTATTTTTCCGCGTCCGCAATACCATCATAAGAATACCCGTATCAGTATACCATCATAAGAATACCCGTATCAGTATACCATCATAAGAATACCCGTATCAGTATACCATCATAAGAATACCCGTATCAGTATACCATCATAAGAATACCCGTATCAGTATACCATCATAAGAATACCCGTATCAGTATACCATCATAAGAATACCCGTATCAGAATACCATCATAAAAATACCCGTATCAGTATACCATCATAAAAATACCCGTATCAGTATACCATCATAAGAATACCCGTATCAGTATACCATCATAAGAATACCCGTATCAGAATACCATCATAAGAATACCCGTATCAGTAATACCACCATTAGAATACCCGTATCAGTAATACCATCATAAGAATACCCGTATCAGTAATACCATCATAATTTTGCTGTAAATTAAATGCTTATGGTACTCTTATGATGGTATTACTGATACGGGAAAATAAATACTCGGTTCGGGTTTTTGTGGGACATGCTGTATAGCAAAGTACAGCTATACACACAAAATATGCGGCGGTATACATCACAATACACAGCTTTATACATCACAATGCGCACCACTGTTATTAACACTATACTATAAAACGCCAGGTATCTAAATAAATATATGAATAAATCTAAATTTTTTGTGCGTAATTTCCCCCGTGTTATTATAACGGGCATCTGCTTGCTTGGTTGGTATCATAGATACCATTCAAATGATATAAATAACCTTGTATCTGCTCACTTTTGTTTATAAGTCAAAAATATTGCCTGAAAATTGGATCTATTTGATAAGATAATGCAGCTTGTCGAGATGGAAAAGATATAGCAAATTTTTCCAAACTCTTCCTGGCTAATACTGACCGTATCTGTGATACGAGTTTCACCAGTGCACAAGTACAAGAATATTTTAATGGCGGGTACTGTTGGGATGGATATATTTGTTGGGCATCCACAGCTGGAGGATTTGTGTAAGGAAAATAGTGAATCCCGTAATATTTGACAGGATTCGAAAGTTTATCTCGTACATCATAATGCGCAGCAGCAGATAGTACAATACATAGCTCTGTACATCACACCACACAGGTGCACACGTCACACCACACAACAATACACACATCACACCACACATCACACTCGTACGCAGATTCCGACTCCGCCACACGGCCCATTACGCAGCTCCATCGCGTTGCTATCCATCAGCCGGTGGATCAGGCCGCCGTACATCCATCATCGTCATGCGCACGTCAAGAGGATCATCCGAATTTGTTATTGGAACGCTTTAGTCAACGGATGGGGGAAGGGGGAGGGGGGATCATGCTGCTCTGCATCATGTGCATTATGCTAGTGTGTATGATAGACAAGTAGATTATTTTTGCATAATAAATAGGTATATTATTCGTATGTGAGTGATAGAAAGGTAGATTATGCTTATGTGTAAGTTATAGATTATTCTAAAGTGTATGAGGTAGATTATGCTGCTGTGCAAGATAAATAGGTAGATTGTGCTTGTCTATATAATAGTTTGGGATATTATTCTTATATGCATAATAAAGAGTTAGACTATATTCATCTTTATAATAAAGGGGTAAATTATGCTTTTGTCTATGGTAGACAGGTCGATTATGTCTCTATAATGAAAGCGAGGTCGATTTGATTTCAATAAAAGACAACTTTTTTGAAGAAAGCATGAAATGCAGAGAAAAAAGCTACTCTTTTGGCACTGAAAAATTATTTTCGAAGGAAATATTGTACAATGAAAATGTTATCATTCTTTTTGTGAGAAATTTTTTCATGTAAAGCCAGGCCACGGATGTAACTTAAGAATAAGTTATTCATTGTTTTGCCACACAAGTTTGAAACTGGTCGGTGTATCTAATAATACATATTGATTTACATTTAAATGTATTTATTTGTGTATATGATGATCATATGATGGTATCATATGATGTTATATGATATTATATGATCATACGATCAGTTATATCATATGATCATATGATGATCATATGTATATGATATATGATGATCATATTAACATTGTGTTAATCAACTTAAAAAAACAATTCGTTGACTTTGTGGATGATCAACTGAATTTTTTCTAGATAAGCCCTGCCATAATCTTTCGTTCAAGAATAATTTCAAGATTAGAACAATCTTTCGTTTGAGGGTAATTTGAAGTCGACAGGTGCATTATTCCGAAAGTTACAAGTGGGTGAACTTGTGTGTTGCGTTAGTGGCGGGGCGCGTCTGGAAAACATTCGATCTACTTTTTCAACATGAACTATTTCTTTTCTTCTTAATTTTACATGCGCCGAAATTATCGTCACGCGTCGAGGACGCAGAATATTACACAAAAAAATCTGCCTTTCAAATCACATTCGGGTTGTTATGTAGTGAATCTTTTAGTGACCTTTATTCTGAAAGTCATTCTAACGCAAAACTTATAACATTGTTTGTTCGATTTTGGATAAAAATTTTACGCAGTGACAATTAAAAAAAAAATTTTCGACGCCCTATTTTATTACAAAGCACATCTCAAAATTAACAGAAGGTCAAATGCCGAAGTAGGCGAGGTAGCGCTCACATTTTCTGCGTTTAGAGCTGTAGAAACCGATCAACAGAAGAATAACTCTACTAGAACATCACCATGTATTTTCTGCTTTTAGAAAAAATGAAACTCGAAAGTTTATTCTCATATCATTTTAATACCTTCTAAGTGACAATGGTGTGAAATAAAGTTTAAAACATATTCTACACGTTCATCATAAAATCATCACAACGTTCACGTGATTTCTATTTAATTTTGTTCATATAAAATCGTACGGAGCGGAAAAAGAAGAAAAGAAAGCAAACAACTTATTTCGAAAAAAGTTAATTCAGTTAATGCGTAGCATTGGTTTTTATAATGCCTTAAAATTGAAAAATCCTCAGTACTTATATATTAATGGATGTCGTAATATCCATGTTAATAGTCGAAACAAATGATTGAAAGAAAAGCACAAAAAAATATATATTTTCTACGTTGCGTCGATCTTAGTTTGATAATGCGTGTAAATACTAGTAAAATATAACATATATAACAGAAAATATAGCACAATACCAGCGATGCATTGATGAAAACGCGCTAGTTAATGCCCACTTACATTAAAATACTAGAAATTATTGTTAGAAGTAAAATGGGGGGATTTGACTAACTCTGCGTCGCGACAGTCTTTTCACTCTTTCGTATCAACTAGTATGCCAAATGATGAACCCAAAAAATAAAATATTTCACCGCAACACATATGTATGATTTTTCGTATAAAAATAATCCAGGCGCGAAAGAGTTCACCGGACTTGAAAACGTGAAAAAGGGTGTGAACGAAAAGTTCATTTAGAAATATCACATGTCCATGGTACAATATCATTCCATCATATTCATAAAGCTGCATTCAAATGGGATATACAGAATGTCCCACAAAAACCCGAACCGAGTATTTATTTTCCCGTATCAGTAATACCATCATAATTTTGCTAGGAATTAAATGCTAATGAATTTCCCCGTTGGGTATAAGGGAAAGCTCAAGCACAATACCCCACTCAACCCAGGCGTCGGAAATGGATACCGGCTTTATCGGAGAACCGTCATGGTGTCCTATATATAGGGTTAGTTATAAAACATTTGAAAAACCAATGCTAAGATCATATGTATCAGGCTTGATTGGAAATAAAGCATCCCAAAGATGCCGATGTTAACCCTTTGACCTAACCCCTGAATGGTGTTCTTATGATGGTATTGGTGACACGGGAAAGTAAATACTCGGTTCGGGTTTTTGTGGGACATGTTGTATATGACAAAGAAATAAATCAGAATGAAACTGTTTTTCGGTTCCATACATATTATTTTACAGACATTACCCCATAGACATTAAATAGATAAATAACATTATAATATTCAAAATCAGGGAAACCATTTTTCGTGGGCACCCTGCATATAATGAATTAGAAGAGATATATATATTACAGTAGTTCCCTGATCTCGTTACTGTAACGTTCAGGTAGTGCCCCTACCATGTATTGTGTCATGGTGACATACATATAACTCAAGTTGTGTGCTGTCATGGTAGCATGTAACTTTAGCTTTAACAGACGGGAAAAAAACAAGTTAAAATCACACATAACTAAAAGCACAGAATCAACAACATCTAGCTAATAACTATGACAAAGCTACAATGAGAACAATAAAAATTCAAATATAGCATGCAACTTTAGCGTTACCACTGTTCCGGCCCTTTTCTGTATTAGGCCGTAACCAAACGCGGATGGGGTTCGGGAGTGAATACACTGTGGAGTGATATGGTGCTCCTTTATTTGGTACTTCGTAATTTACAAGGGCTTCAGAGTTGACAGTAGACCGCTACTATGGTGCTGCCTTGATCGTCACGCTCTTGCTACTGACAGCGACGACTCTGTTTAGAATGTGACCTCTACGACAGCGCACCACCAATGAACGTCGATGTTGCTTGACGATCCTATTTATGTACTCGTCGGGCGCACATTTGCTCCCCTCAAACAATAAAAATTTTAATACAATAAAAAATTTTTAAACGTTATTCAATTAACTTTGATTTTCCCTTGACTATCAGTTAATCTTACAATTCGTCAAGTCAATTCGAGCGGATCAGAACGTATGACACTAAAGGCATAAAGACAACAAAATTCAACGGCAAACCTACATTTTGTTAAACATTATAGTGTTAATTCACTACTAGATTTTAGAATCCAAAATCAACCAAGTAATCGCTCTACGCACTTAGCTCAAACAATTTGTTCATTCAACATTAAGTTATTTATCAATTGGTTTTTAGAATTCTTGGCTACTCCAAATATTTCGGATAGAAAAGATACACCGCACAATTTATTTAACATATCAGAATATCAAAATCAAACATCAAAACGCGTACTGAATAAATCCTTTCGTGGCAAAACAACCGCCAGTAACAGTAAAAACAATCGCGTCAAGTTAAATTCAACAAAAACCATCGCAAAGAAAAACGCATCGTTGAAACAACAACTGAAAAGTTTTTAATCAAACACAAATAAGAAATAGGGCACGCAGATACCTCGACAATAAAAAATCATTCTCGCCATAAAATTTAAATAAATCAATACATTCGTTAAGGATAATAATAACACGCATGAAATTAAATACACAATGCCGTTAAAATTTTAAATGAACAACGTATTCGCATAAACTGAGTTATCGATAAACCAAAATGAAACAAATCGTAATTATATACCTGAACGTTGCATCGACTCGAGCATCTTCGCGAACATGGTTAAAATGAGATACGTAAAACACAAGCTTGGAAATACCAACTTAATATTAATTCATGAGTAAATATAAAAACATCCGCTTACATCGCTGGTGAAACAGTAACACCAAAAAGAAACATTCAAAATATCTTCTGCGTTACCGTAGACTTGAAAATAGAAGTTAGTGTTATAGCCAAACATCGCACAAATTAGAACAGAACCTTTCCACTATTAGTTAAAACAATAATCGAAATAAACAGAGTACCGTTGACTCGTAAAACTTAATTCTATCGGTAGCATAATGGTATAGCTCGTGGAGTAAGATATAAGATAATACGTAACAAAATCGAAGACGCACTAGTTTAGAACATCGAATATGAATATGAAAATCGGTTTCGCACTCTGCAAAAATAAAAGGAAAATCACTAAACAATTTCAATTTGTCGTAATCCAATAGTAATAACATGTGAACAAAGTCCAAAATTCTTGAACGACTCTGAATTTATATTTATCACATTTCAAGTTACTAAATTTATTAAACCACGTTTTCAACACTATGTCCACGGTAAAGATAAATTATTAACACCATATTAAACCTTTAAAGTGAGTTACTCTCTTCAAGTCACTGCGCGCGAAGGTAAACTCTTTTAGTAATCTCTTGACTGCGCGCGAAGGTAAATTTCGGTAATCTCTTCGCTGCATGCGAAGCTTAGCTGCCGCCAAGGCCAGCGATGTTTGTTGACAGTCTCAACGCGACACTCTGTCGCGACCGGACTCCGCACTGCATAGTGCGTACCTCGTCACGTGTGACTGCGTGACCCGCCCGTACTGGCTGTGCTTCTTTTTGCTGGCACAGCTGCATGAATCGCGTTTCAGATGACGTGTTACCGCTCGCACACGCTCGAACTGAAATTGGAGAACATACGAAAATTAGCATGGCTAAAGCGCAAAATTAGGTACATGAATACTTGAATAAAGTGAAATGAGAAACACCATTAATGTCACGGTGATCCATTACAGAATCTAAATATTTAGTTAATGACGGGTAAACTTCCTTAAAGCTTTTAAATCAATAATTTTAACGACAACCAATTAGCTTCCTCATTACCATTCATGAATTTTCCCGTAACACAATTGCTAAACTAATAAAAACGACAAAATTTCGCATTTACATTTAATCTTCGTTGCAGACATTCAAATTTCTCATTAAGACACATTCTCATTAAGACACTCTCATTCAAACTACACTGCCCAGCATTGTTGCCAAACAATCTGCGGCAGATTCGAGGCAGTTCTCGCGGTTGCACACTCGCACTCTCGTGTCGACATCTCCACACGGTTGCACCTAAGTTTATCAATTCTAGCTGAAGGCTTGATGAGCACAGCTGATGTCGCAACGATAGTATGACAACATCCTCAGCTCATCATCTCGGCTGAAGGTGTTTGCGTAACAAAAATATTTCCTAGAGCAAGACACACATAAAGTCTTAAGAACTCAAAGAATGCTCTTACAAGCTAGAACTCATAGAACGCATATATGGAACTCAAAACTAAGAACTGTTAATTAACCGTTTAATAATCACGTACTGCTTTTGCACAAGAAAATTACGTATTATTATACTGTACTTGTTGAACTGTTACACTGTGAACGGTTACTTTACGTTTCACTTATCGCGTTACGTTAATGCCTCAATCAAAAAGGTTAAATACTAAAGCATATACGAGGTTAACATGAAGCATAAGCAAATACAACAAAAAAAATGATTGAACACGTAAGGACATACTTTTACAGTACGTACACAAAAAGTTGTCAATGCAAAATTCCATATTGACGTTAAATACTCTAAATTTTAATCGTTCAATCAATTGTAAATTATCCCGTAGAAACCTTGGGTGACTTGACGATAAATTTTACATTCTTTTGCGTTTGATTAATTTCAAATTACACAACATAAAACTATACTGAGTATGAAATTCGGGTAGGCTTGCAAAAATGACTGTTATGACGCACTAGATCGTTTCAACGTGCTCAAAAATTATTAACTGAAGGATTATTAAATGAAGCCTCTCTCATTGACAATTGACTATGAAGTAAATTAATTTTTACTCTCACACTGAATTAGTGTGGACTCTCACGTCCAAAACACATCTAATTCATGACTATCCACCAGTCACACCAGTCACTAAAAAATGTTTTAACAACATTAACAACATTAATGACATTTGTGGCACTTTACCATAATCTTTAATGGTCACTATCATAACTAGTTACCTAGTCATATACTGCTTCACAGTATTACTAACATTACTGCCTCGTGCCAATACTAACGCGTACGAAATGCTGAGCACAGCTCTCGGCCTTGCGCCGGCGTACAAAAAAATATCTGCCTCTGCATCAAGCAAAAAAAACATCACACTCACTCGTGTGCGCTGCAGTGCAGCTGTACTGGTAACTTTACTCGATACTCTTTACTAGTGACACTTGATACTCGATACTTGTTACTCTTTAACTTATTACCAGACAACCACGTGTGGTTAATTAACGGGCATCTATCGCCTCTCATTATTATTCGCCAGCACAATGACAACTGCAATCTGCAATGCTAAACTCTGATCATCATGGTATCAATGGCATTAATTCCTAGTTCATGTTAATTAATTCGTAATTCGCTTCTCTAAAGCTTACTCACTTAATTGTCTGCGCGAATTCATTTCTACTTCAATACTTTGACCTCGCTGATAGAATTACCTGGTACTAGTTTGCCTTTTCCCAGATAACCTCACAGCATTTCTGTCTCGGGGTTATTCGCTGTCCCACAGCATTCATCGCTAGGCTATCTAGTTGCCTTCCGCCATTTTCTAGGCTCTCTATACCGTAGCAAATATTACTCTTTACGCCTCCTCTGGGCAAACACGTCTGTCATCAGACACTCTGCATTATTTACGGTATTCAAAAATACTTCATTCTTACTTTAACCGTGCTATCCGTGCACATCAGGTATCATCAGAATATCATGATTATTTAATTTCCGCCGACCACGGGCTACTTCTTTGGAATCATAAACGTACCCTTCGCTGACAACTCCTGTGATCCCGAACAGATTTACCATTAGTGTCTTTCTTCTCGACATCTAAATGACTGTCCTGAAAAACACTCGTTGCCTGTACAAAGGTACTTAATCCTCCCTTTAATTCTCCTTGTACATCTGACAAGTAAACTTCGGATTCAACATGATCCTTTTCCACTTTTTCTAAGGTACTTAATCAATCGCTCTGTCGGAGCTATTAATTAACAACAACGGAATCTTTCTCCTATTGTTAACTCTTCAATTGCTTCAGAGACACAAATGCCTTCTTTCAAAGTTGCTTTCTTTATTATGTATTCGCCATTTCTACATTTTCCAACATGTCCAACATGTTTCAAAATTACATTGGGAGCAATTTCTACTTATCGAGTATGCACTTTTAACGGCCTCGGCCTTGTGAGGGAATTGGTAACTGCAACTACGCCTCGAACAGGCTGGTTTTCTCTCTTACCATCCCTTTTTACTTCCTCACTTGCTTTCTCTGCAATGCACGTCCTCTTCTCTCTTAGCTTATTTAAGACTTTTTTCTTAGCTCTGGACGTAATCTTGTCTGCCATGAGACACACAGTATTCTCTATTAAATACTTCAGACATGTTTAACACATCAACTCTCTCGACATTTTTAACGAGGGAACCTTCAGCACCAGAATTCTCCTCGGGATTTTTAACGAGGGAATCTTCAACACCAGAATTCTCCTCGGGTTCACAGGGGTTTGCCGCCGTAGAGTCATACTTAGTTATGGTAGTTTCATTTTTACCATCGACATTTTTTCTATCAGAAATGAAATCTTCTCCGCTGCTTACTCTTAAAAATCATTTCCACTGTTAGTTTGGTAAGTTTCTACCTGGCCTTTTTCTGACATACGAGTTTTATACTGTCCTCGCGCACGGACACGATTCGGCCTGCCTGGTCTGTTTAAATAGTCTCTTCTGGACCTACAATCTCTTGCGTAGTGTCCTAACTTATTACAACGGAAACAAGCCCCGCTACTCCGCGACTGCTCGGCGGCCGTCTGCCCTAGACTTGGTTTGTACCAATCAGTCGGTTTCTCTGCCGACGCACTTTGTCGTTGGCAGACGCACGCATTTCTGTTGCAATACGAGCAACGCCTAGCTTCGGCTGTTCCTAATGCTTGGACTTCGAGAGTTCCTAACAAAAATAATCCTATATTCATAAACCTCCAATTTCCTCTTTAAAAAGCAAAATGTTCTACACACATTTAAAGAAAATACCCTTCATACAATAAAATGATACTCACATTTTCAATGGCTTAAATCAGGCTATTACTGCACCACAAAAGACCTAGTCAAGCTGCTTGACTGCTACTGTTACTCTGCTACCGTTACTGACTGTTGCGTGACTGTTACTCTCAGCGGCAGACTGCTCCAGCTTTCTCTTATACGCTAGAGCACAATGGCCCTTGAACAATAGCAACAACTTCCTTTAATTGTTATGGAGAACAATGGGCTGCCTCTCTGCACAGCGTTTCCGCGAAGACGCTCGCTCTCTCACTACAGGGAATCTTGCTCACTGCGCTTTCGCAATGCCTGCCTACACCGCTCGCTCTGCGCTCCTTCCGGGAATCAACTTGCCTCCGCACTCCCAGGGAACAGCGTGCTGCAATGCCTACTGCTTGCTGCCTAGTGCTACTGCTTACTACTTACTACTTACTGCTTGCTGCTTACTCATTAATTTTATAATGATCATTAATTTGAGCTCATGCTTATTTAATTCGCAAGCAACATTATCGGCGTACACTTAACTTAATATTTTGGCGATGTGTAGATCTCGTAGCTCTTCTCGTTGCAGATGACGATGGGTAGATGGGTAGATCGTAGATGTGGACCCTCACTTCTTCTTCTTTGAGTAGCGATGAGTAGACTGGTAGACTGGTGAAAACTGCGTAGCGTGCAAATTTTCGATTATTTTTCTCTCCTTTCTTTCTCGAAGTGTTTCTTGAAGAACTTCGATTTTCTGCGCTGACGTCTTTCTTCCTTTTCTCGATGCTCTGAAGTAATGTGATAACTGCGCGACGTTACTCCACTGGCTGACACTCTTCACACTTAAAAGCAGAACTGAAGATCAATTCTTGATGTCTTCTTCTTCAATGGGGCAATGTATCTTTAATGTGGCTTCTTGATGTGGTATCCCCATACATGGGTCACCAAAATGTTCCGGCCCTTTTCTATAACAGGCCGTAACCAAACGCGGATGAGGTTCGGGAGTGAAATAGTTGCAGCAACGTAGTATCCTTTATTTATTATTTCAGGATTGACACAGGCTTCGTGATTGGTAGGAAGTCTTTAGATTGGAAGGTAATCTCGTAACTCTGCAGCGCATCTGTGATCTCTGCAGATGTTTTCTCGGCAGCCGAGCTTCAGCTACTGACAGCGATGCTTCTGTTTGTAGAAGCGACCTCTACGGCAGCGCACCACCAATGAACGTCGATGTTGCTTGACGATCCTATTTATGTACTCGTCGGGCGCACACCACATAAGAAAAGAAGCAATTAAAACCACACATAACAAAAACTAGAGAATTACAGTATCAGGCCCTTAATCGTTTAACGAAACTACAATGAGAACTTATACAAATCTAAATATTATTGTTATTATTATTTTTATTATTATTACCATTATTTATATTGTAGTCATTAGGCAAGAAAGTGAAATGTTAAGAAACACTAAGGCAGAAGTTTGAGTTATGCGTATTCATAAACATTAGAAATAAGGTCCTGATGCGTAGAATACTGTAAAGTTCAGCGTAACACCAGGTGCCACGAAACTAAAATGGTAAAAAAACGCAATTGATTTCCATTGACACTAGTATTTAAGTTCTTGACATTGAGGGCAGTGGTCTTTACAGAAATCAACAGACAACCGCCTCGTTTCTCCAACGGCCATTTGATATAACTGATCTCTAATGAGAAGTGACCTATGTAACACATCTATATAAAATATCGTGCATATATGGTAAAGTAAGTCGATTAGGCACTAGTTGAAACTATTTTAGTCGGGAACTAGTAGGAACTAGTTGGACCAAGCGTGAGCTAGTTAAAGCGTGTGACTTGTTAAGCCAATACTTATTAGACTCAGTGACTTGTTTAGCAAATGTGTGTGAATTTATTATCCAAATTTCATTTTGAAATTTATTCATGCGTCATATTAAAAAATTTTCTGTAATTTCAACAGCAAGATGAAAAATAAAAACAGGCTGCATAATGCATTAACTTCAGAAAATGAAAACATTACTTTTAAGGTAGGTCAAAAACCTTCCTTAAATACTAAATTTAAAAAAATTAGAACATTCGTTAAAGAACAGTTTCTGTACACGAAAAAGAGAACAAAATGCTTTCGACCAAACTGATCACGTCGTTGGATATGGTATTTCCTCGTAAAAATATGAGGCTTCATCGAAATATTATGAATAAACATTTTTTTGTAAAAACCTCAATATACAGCGCACCGTGTTACGGGGTAAGAAACATGTCAAGAACAACACAAAATAACCATTATGTTACACGAAAAGAATGTAATGCAAGCTCTATACCAGGGCTTCTCAACCGGGGGTACACGTACTTCTAGGGGTACATTTAACATACTTCATATGTTAAATGTACAATAGATATTTGCATTCAACAGTATAAGTATGTACATTTATTATTCATCAAGTGCCATTTTTATAGTTTCTTAAACCTTTAACCGTGCTGGGGGCACATGAAGATACACCATTGAGCTAAGGGGGTACACGACAATAGAGAGGTTAAGAAGCCCTGTTATATACGAACAATCAGTGCAAATAGCATGTTTTCAGGTATGTGAAACTTCACAAATAACCTCGCACAAGTATCTATTCAATAAATGAATGCATTAAATTACACGAGAAAATATATTTTCATTCAACTCTCCGATCTTCCTCTACGCCAGTGTTATTCATTTAGTAACTCACATTCACTCAATTCACAGCTTTCGAAAATGTATAAATTAATTATTTAGAATATAATTTATATAATACAAGCTAACTTATAGTAGCTGCCACTCTCTCAATCAATGCATTTAACCATAGTGGCTCTCTTGCAAAAGTTTGTGACTAACACTGCCCTACGCTAACCAGCAAAGGTCGTTTTAACGTATTTTGGACGTGAGAAATTAGTGGTTTACAGCACTCCTATGTCGTAAACCCTCATGTGTCGTATACAAGCGGTTCTATCTAAAGGCAGGTGTAATATTTCCATTTCTACCATTGCCATCTACCTCACACAGATCTTCTCTACCACCAACCACCGCCTCACACAGCCGGCATTCCACACAAAACGGCCTCACACAGCCGGCAGTTCACACAGAACGGCTCACACAAAAGGGCCTCACACAGCCGGCAGTTTACACAAAACGGCCCACACAGCCGGGGGTTTCCACAGAACCACCTCACACAGCCGGCAGTTAACACAGAACCGTGGCAAGTCCCACAAAACGGCCTCACACAGCCGGCAGTTCCCATAGAACGGCCTCACACAGCCGGCAGTTCACACAGAACCGCCTCACACAGCCGGCAGTTCACACAGAACCGCCTCACACAGCCGGCAGTTCACATAGAACGGCCTCACACAGCCGGCAGTTCACACAGAAACGCCTCACACAGCCGGCAGTTCACACAGAACCGCCTCACACAGCCGGCAGCTCACATAGAACGGCCTCACACAGCCGGCAGTTCACACAGAAGCGCCTCACACAGCCGGCAGTTCACACAGAACCGCCTCACACAGCCGGCAGCTCACACAGAACGGCGGCCAGCTTATCAGGCGACTGGTTCACAAGCAGGTGGCCCTGGGACGGAGACATCCAAGTTCGGTTGCGCGAGGCGATTGGTTCGAAGGGGAAGTTGCCCCCCCAAGGGTACTGCCCCACCTGGGACGGAAGTGGGGTCCCGTCCACCCATGCCCACTCGGTGCCGTCGTATCCACCGTTCACCCATATGTTCACTGTCCCAACATCTGTCAACGTAATGATCAACATCTGTCAACATATTTCAACATCTGTCAACGTAAATGTTGATATCTGTCATCGTTTTTCATAGTTCTTAATATCAGTCAATATCATTTAACATATGTCAACATTAGCATAAATTTGAGCGTCAGTCAACATCTGCCAACGTAATTTACATTTGTCAACGTCTTTCACAATCTTTCACCTTGTAGCAACATCGTTTATCATCTGTCATCATCTTTTTAACCTCTGTGAAGGTAGTTGTTAACATCTGTCAACATCTTTTTAACATCTACCAACCTAGTTGTCAACATCGATTCAAAACATACTATTGGAAACATACTATTATCAATGAGGTACTGCTTGACAGCGTCGTAAGTGGCCGCGTCCCCCAGCCCGGCGAGGGCCGCAGCGTACGGGCAGTACAGCCCCGCTACGCCGAAGCTCGCCCGCACGTCCACGTACAGGAACATACGCTCCTTCGCGCGGAAGTTGACGCCGCTGCTGAAGTTGTCTGCAGGGGCGAGTGTAATAGGTTATGTTTATTTGTGGAATTAGTAAAGTTTAAAGATAGCTAATTGAGGTATGGTTTGATAGGGAACGTGCGTATTCTGGTATGGTGCTATGGAATGCATATTAATTGTGGTTTGGTGTAATGGGTTGCGTATTAATTGAGGGGTGGTGTAATGGGTTGCGTATTAATTGAGGAGTAGTGTAATGGGCTGCGTATTAATTGAGGGGTGGTGTGATGGGTTGCGTATTAATTGAGGGGTGGTGTATTGGGCTGCGTATTAATTGAGGGGTGGTGTGATGGGTTGCGTATTAATTGAGGGGTGGTGTATTGGGCTGCGTATTAATTGAGGGGTGGTGTGATGGGTTGCGTATTAATTGAGGGGTGGTGTATTGGGCTGCGTATTAATTGAGGGGTGGTGTAATGGGTTGCGTATTAATTGAGGAGTAGTGTAATGGGCTGCGTATTAATTGAGGGGTGGTGTGATGGGTTGCGTATTAATTGAGGGGTGGTGTATTGGGCTGCGTATTAATTGAGGGGTGGTGTGATGGGTTGCGTATTAATTGAGGGGTGGTGTATTGGGCTGCGTATTAATTGAGGGGTGGTGTGATGGGTTGCGTATTAATTGAGGAGTAGTGTAATGGGCTGCGTATTAATTGAGGGGTGGTGTGATGGGTTGCGTATTAATTGAGGGGTGGTGTATTGGGCTGCGTATTAATTGAGGGGTGGTGTAATGGGTTGCGTATCAAATGTGAAACGGGTAGCGTAGATCGAAGGTTCTGCTCATAAATATAAAATAAGGCAGAAATAAAATGCACAAAAGTAATTACAAGATGTACTTGCATGCTTGTGTATATAAATGGGTGTGACACTTGTATAGATATGAATACATGTATATAAATTCTAATATATATTATATATTTTCACACACATATATATATTTTTATGTATATATAGTAAATGTATTTCTTCATTATGCAAGATTCTATGACAATATCCGAAATTATTCGTCAAAAGTTACTGCACTCCTACAAAACACCACGGATGTCACCCATTACTCCAGGTACACCACCCATTACTCCAGGTTCACCACCCATTACTCCAGGTATATACAGTCTACCGGTTTAAAAGTCAGTATATACATCGATATTCTTTTCGCCACATCGCTCTGAATGTCACCACTGAAGCCATCAATGAAATATAAACAACTTTTATTACTATGTTCAATTATTCGTTGTTCGAAATGGCAAAGCTCTAGTCGATAACATCAAAGTTTCATAGTCAAATCTTCCGTGACTTCATATTTTCATGAGTAAATTAAAGTGCTACAGTGCCAGAGCTTCTTAATTGAAGTGTTCTTCTGAATGCATTGCATGAATGAAGCGTGTGAATATTTAATTTTTCCTTCATATGAAACGTCTTCCAATTAAACTTTAATTGTACTTTTTTACGCCCTGCTCTTGTGTGCGAATGAAGAATGGCATCTCTGCACGCTCTGTATGATTCAGAATATCGAAAGACAAGTTTTATTTTTAGATAGGAACTGTGTGTTTTTTAGACCAAACAAACTTGATATTCATCTATGGCTGCAGTAAGTAAAGATAAGGTGATTAACCTTACCAGACGGTGAACCAATCTTTTGTTAATTTTTGAATTGTTTTAACTTAACTCTTTTAACTTGCATGTTCAATATTTGGTACGCTACTTAGTACGTGAGAAAAAAACGTCAGAAATGAAAAAAAAACAATCATGGTCAAACTGAAAATCACCAAACTGCAAATAATTAACCAATCATGGTCAAACTGCAAATAATTAACCAATCTTGATCAAACTGAAAATCACCAACCAATCGTGGTCAAACTGCAAATAATTAACCAATCTTGGTCAAATTGCAAATAATTAACCAATCTTGGTCAAACTGCAAATAATTAACCAATCATGGTCAAACTGCAAATAATTAACCAATCTTGATCAAACTGAAAATCACCAACCAATCGTGGTCAAACTGCAAATAATTAACCAATCTTGGTCAAATTGCAAATAATTAACCAATCTTGGTCAAACTGCAAATAATTAACCAATCATGGTCAAACTGCAAATAATTAACCAATCTTGATCAAACTGCAAATAATTAACCAATCATGGTCAAACTGCAAATAATTAACCAATCTTGATCAAACTGAAAATCACCAACCAATCATGGTCAAACTGCAAATAATTAACCAATCTTGGTCAAATTGCAAATAATTAACCAATCTTGGTCAAACTGCAAATAATTAACCAATCTTGATCAAACTGAAAATCACCAACCAATCGTGGTCAAACTGCAAATAATTAACCAATCTTGGTCAAATTGCAAATAATTAACCAATCTTGGTCAAACTTCAAATAATTAACCAATCATGGTCAAACTGCAAATAATTAACCAACCTTGATCAAACTGCAAATAATTAACCAATCATGGTCAAACTGAAAATCACCAACCAATCATGGTCAAACTGCAAATAATTAACCAATCTTAATCAAACTGAAAATCACCAACCAATCGTGGTCAAACTGCAAATAATTAACCAATCTTGGTCAAATTGCAAATAATTAACCAATCTTGATAAAACTGCAAATAATTAACCAATCTTGTTCAAATTGCAAATAATTAACCAATCTTGGTCAAACTGCAAATAATTAACCAATCATGGTCAAACTGCAAATAATTAACCAATCATGGTCAAACTGCAAATAATTAACCAATCTTGGTAAAACTGAAAATAACCAACCAATCTTGGTCGAACCTCACGGTTAACCTTTGCAAATGAATGCATGTATGCCTCCTTGAGTTAGAATTGACTTGGAGTGATGTAACGTTCAACCGATGGGCTCAGTGCCCCAGGCCTGGTAGAGGCAAATCAGTCAAGAATCCAGCGCTCTAAACATTGAGAAGTTCTCCCTATCTACCCCGTCGATTGTCTTCACATTGCTTCGCTGCATGTTGAATGGAGTATGCATTTGATTGAATGGGTTATTCACGCTAAAAATGTTGGTAGATGAAGAATTTTGATGGCTTTCATGACTGTGAATAAATTCTAAGCAGAAGCGATCTCTTGAGTCGTTGCAGCTCTTAAATCGTTGCAGCTCTTAAATCGCTGAAGCTCTTAAATCGCTGAAGCTCTTAAATCGCTGAAGCTCTTAAATCGCTGAAGCTCTTAAATCGCTGAAGTTCTTAAATCGTTTTAGCTCTTAAATCGTTGAAGCTCTTAAGGGGATCATCCGAGCTGGAGACCTTTTTTCGTCCGATTCGTTTGAAAATTGGCCAGTATATGTCTTATGTGAAAGTAAACCTTTTTTACTCCTGTAATTTTTTCGATTTAGGCCTTAGTTTTTTTTTTGACGAAAAATGTGTTTTTTGTATATTTTTATTGATATTTCAGGTTGGAACTCCTCCTTCAGTTTTGATGCTAGAACAAAAACAAAGACAGTTTTAGAACCCTTGGAACATTTCTAACAAACGCTCGTTCAGTTTGTTTTAAATTCAAATTTGTTCTATTTTTTCAAAAATTTTTAAAATTTCAAAAATCAGCAACAATTTTTTGGGTTTAGAGCTATATATTTCTTCAAAGAATTCGAATTTGAATAAAGCCGAACGAGCATTTGTTAGAAATGTTCCAAGGATTCTAAAACTCTTTTTGGATTTGTTCTAGCATCAAAACTCGAGGACGAGTCCCGTTTTGAATGGTAAAAAAGGAAAATTTTTGACTGCAGCCCAAAAATGAACTAAGTCTAATGAATTTGAATATAACGAAAATTTTTTGTACATGAATGCAGTTTCCATGATCTATTTCGATGTACAAACAATGAGCAGCATTTTTCTTGTGAATTTGAAGTAAACATATAAGAAATATCGTTATTATGAGTGAATAAAAATAATACATTTTATTTCACTACTCACCATGTTCAGACTTTTTCATTTTGTTTTGTCCGATTCGTTTGAAAATTGGCCAGTATTTGTATTTCATGAAAGGAAACCTTTTTTACTCGTATCACTTTTTCGATTTATGCCCTATTTTTCAGTTTTTTTGATGAAAAAAGAGTATTTCGGAATATTTTTTTGGATATTTCAAAACGGGACTCGTCCTCGAGTTTTGATGCTAGAACAAAACCAAAACCAGTTTTAGAATCCTTGAAACATTTCTAACTAACTCACATTGACTTTTTTTCCAATTTGAAAAGTTTCAAAATTTTGTCCATTTTTTTCAAAATCTCTAAACCCAAAATTTTTTGGGGGGTTTAGAGTTATAGATTTTTCAAAGAATTCGAATTTGAAGAAAACGAACGAACGTTTGTTAGAAATATTCCAAGAATTCTAAAACTCTCTTTGGATTTGTTCTAGCATCAAAACTCGAAGACGAGTCCCGTTTTGAATGTAAAAAAGTCAACTTTTCACTAGAGCCCAAAAACAAACAAATTGGGCCTGAAAATCGTCATTTTCGGTCCCCTTTTCACTCCCCTGGGGGGGTTCTAGTGTCCGTAGGGCCATAAAATTTTATGGCATGATAACCCATCCCCTAAGGATCCTTTTTCCACAAAAAAAAATTGGGCCTAAAAATCACCATTTTCGGTCCCCTTTTCACCCCCCTGGGGGGGCGGGGGGGTTCTAGTGTCCGTAGGGCCATTAAATTTCATGGCACAATAACCCATCCCCTAAGGATCCTTTTTCAACAAAAAAAAAATTTTCAATGGGGGGAGCCGCCGGGGCCCTATGGGGCTGCGGATGATCCCCTTAAATCGCTGAAGCTCTTAAATCGTTGCAGCTCATAAACCGCTAAAGCTCTTAAATCGCTGAAGCTCATAAATCGTTGCAGCTCTTAAATCGTTGCACCTCTTAAATCATTGAAGCTCTTAAATCACTGAAGCTCTTAAATCGCTGAAGTTCTTAAATCACTGAAGCTCTTAAATCGCTGAAGCTCTTAAATCGCTGAAGCTCTTAAATCGCTGAAGCTCTTAAATCGCTGAAGCTCTTAAATCGCTGAAGCTCTTAAATCGCTGAAGCTCTTAAATCGCTGAAGCTCTTAAATCACTGAAGCTCTTAAATCGCTGAAGCTCTTAAATCGCTGAAGCTCTTAAATCGCTGAAGCTCTTAAATCGCTGAAGCTCTTAAATCGTTGCAGCTCTTAAATCGTTGAAGCTCTTAAATCGTTGCAGCTCTTAAATCGTTGCAGCTCTTAAATCGCTGAAGCTCTTAAATCGCTGAAGCTCTTAAATCGCTGAAGCTCTTAAATCGTTGCAGCTCTTAAATCGTTGAAGTTTGTCGAAAGAAGTCGTTTGCTCTCTTACAGAAGGAATTGAAGCTAACAACCTTCATCGTTAGCCCGCCTGTGTTCGGATGTAAATAATAAGGCATGACAAATTCATCGACAATTTCACCTGAGGATCGAACGCAATTTCCTGCAAGATTGCCAAATTGTTTTCAGATACACACTTCACCTCCGTCACCGACGTCACCGTATGATGCAGTCGCTATCAGGGGTCATGAATAATACTCGGTGCTGCTATAGCGTGAGGTCTACCGCCACATATCGCCTACCCAGGTGCAGTTTGAAATGTACAAATTAAGTAATTACAATTATTGCTGGAAGACTTACTTTTGACAAAAGAATAGGTATCCTCTCCTGGATTGAACATGCAGTGAACGGAAAATTGTCTTCATTTACGATTTGAAAAGCAGGAGGCAAATAAAAAAGTAAGCACAAATTGTCAGAATGCGCATTGATGAAATGAAAAAGTAGGTATTCTTACCTGAATTGAACATGTAGTAGGTGGAAAAATATCTCTATTTACGATTTGATGAGCAGGATGCAATTAAAAAAGTACTCTCAAATTGACGGAACTTACTTTTGATGAAAGAGTAGGTCTCCTCGGCAGGACTGAACATGCTGTGGGTGGCGGTGGTGGAGTGGGAGAAATTGCAGTTCCGTGAGTTAGGGAAGTAGGTGAAGGAGGAACAGGAATCCTTCCACCAGCACACCAGCTTGCATTTACCTGAGCATCACATACTGGATCACAACACAATACGATAGTTAAATGAAACTAGAAATTTTACGAGAATTTTAGTGAGGAATGTTGTATGCAAATAGATGGAAATTATACAAGGATTTTAGCAAGAAATATACGATGACAATAGATGGAAATTTTATATGGATCTTAGCTGGAAATATTGGATGACAACGCTAAGAGTTCGTAAACGAAACTGTGAAATATAGTGAGAATCTGTCAAGAAATATCAGATAATAACGCAATACAATCGTTAAATGAAACTGCAAATCATAGTGAAGTTCTACAGTAATTATTATCTGATTGAAATAATTACTGTAGAACTTCACTATGATTCGCAGTTTCATTTAACGATTGTATTGCGTTATTATCTGATATTTCTTGATAGATTCTCACTATATTTCACAGTTTCGTTTACGAACTCCTAGCATTGTCATCCAATATTTCCGGCTAAGATCCGTATAAAATTTCCATCTATTGTCATCGTATATTTCTTGCTGAAATTGAGTTCAACAGTAGCAAGCAATGGATGAGACCACAATGTGGTTGTAAAATGAAACTAAAAATGGTACTGAGACCCTAAATACAATACAGAATAGCAACATATTGCGATTGCTAAATGAAACTGTGAATTATGGTGCGATTTTAACGAAAATTTCGAATGAGAGCTCGATGCGATCCTTAAACTATAATGATATGATAGTAAGAAATATCAGGTAATATCTTAATTCGACCTTAAAATGAAACTGCGCATAATAGTAATATTCTGGCGTCAAATGTTGCATAAGGAAATTTTGCAATTGTTAAATGAAACTGCAAATTACGTAAAGATCTAGCAGCGAATATTAGAGGACAACTCTGTACGATTGCAGCGTTAAATAAAGGTTGATAACGAATTCCTTTTTAGTAAAATTGCTGCAATGGTATTACTCAGAAAGGGTGATCAACTAGACCCTAATATGGGCAGTTGCAAGAAAGTTTACAGCAACAGAAGGAGCGTCAATGAACGTGTGGTTTTCCGTACTCAAATTTTAATTTTATAGATTGAAAATAGATCATATAGATTAAAATCAATTATAGATTGAAACGCTGAAGATTCTCGAGACGAGAGATATTATCAGCTCCTTGTCTCTGAACATGATTCAACTTGAGTTCATCACAGACTTAGAATCAGTGAGTCAATTTGAATCACAGTGAAAACTTGACTACACACGGGGACATTATTGATTTAGAATCATTGGATCAATTAGAATCATTGCATTACTTAGAATCATTCAGTCAAAACTCGACTCATCACGTATCCATTACAGGCTTATAATCAATGGATCTATCAAAATCACCGCCTCAATAGGAATCACGAAGATAAGCCTCGACATCACATGGGTATATCATTGACTTAGAATCAGTGGCTCATTGACTTAAAATCAGTGGATCATCGACTTAGAATCAGTGGATCATTGACTTAGAATCAGTGAATCATTAACTTAGAATCAGTGAATCATTGGCTTAGAATCAGTGAATCATTGACTGAGAATCAATGGCTCATCGACTTAGAATCTGTGGCGCAATTAACTGGCCCACAATAGCCCTGACGTCTCGGTAGGCCGTCTGTATATCAGCCGTTGCCTTACAGACATCAATCTTCTATGGCACACTGCACGACTTTCATTATTTACTAATAGCCGTATTAGATATGGCTGTGCAAGTCTCGTTATGTTGTGCTGGGATAAATTTATCTCTCTGCGTGATAAATCAATCACTGTTAATTTCTTTCTCACTGTGTTGATAGATTCGTGTTATTTATAGGTCATATCTCTTTTTCTGCGCCAGTATCATCTTTCGCGACAACTTCATGGATTTAATTGAAGCGTCACTCTTGCATCGCTATATGAAGTACTTTCTCCTTAACGTTGGTACCAGTAAGTGCTGATGAGGATACAAAAGTGAAATATTGTGGAGGAAGCGATATTATGGAGGACATTGTAAATATTGTAGAGGTAACGATAGTGAAATACTGTAGAGGAAGCGATATTGTGGAGGACATTGTAAATATTGTAGAGGTAACGATAGTGAAATACTGTAGAGGAAGCGATATTGCGGAGGACATTGTAAATATTGTAGAGGTAACGATAGTGAAATACTGTAGAGGAAGCAATATTGTGGAGGACGTTGTAAATATTGTAGAGGTAACGATAGTGAAAGGTACATTGATGTTACTTGACATTCTAACTCTACGTAGAAAATTGCTACAACGACTCTAACATTATCGCCATCAGAGGTAAATCAAAACTATAATTCTGAAAAAAAGCACCGGCAGAACATATCAGATGCAGAAATGAGCAGTTTATGTTGGGCGAATGAAAGCGAACGACCGGAAACGGATTTTCGAATACCTTAGTGTCCATAGCGGTGCAGCTGGAAGCGAATTTTTTTTAAAGTAAATTTGGTTACGCTGAGAGCTTTTTTATTGGCCAGAATCGTCACTTTTAAGCTTTTTCAAATTAAGTTCAATCACTGAGCACCTGGCAGACTTGCCAGAAGATTTAAACTCGAAAAGAAAACAAAATAATAACAGTCTAGTCGACATAAGAACATGCGCTGCGAGTCGTGCCGCAGTTACGACTTCCACATATAGATTGAAATTTTGGTGCTGCTACAGCGTGAGGTCTACCACCATACATTGTCTACCCAGGTGCAGTTTGAGTTTTACTAATTTAGTGTTTATCGCTAAATTAAATTTATGGAAATAAGTAATATCCATTAGTAACCTAGCTTCACGCTACAGTACTAGTTAGACGTGGACCTCATGCTATAGTACTAGCTAGAGGTAGACATCATGCTATAGTGCGGTAGACCTCAACCTATAGTACTAACTAGAGGTAGACATCATGTTATAGTGCGGTAGACCTCAACCTATAGTACTAACTAGAGGTAGACATCATGTTATAGTGTAGTAGACCTCAAGCTATAGTACTAGCTAGAGGTAGACATCATGCTATAGCGGGGTAGACCTCAACCTATAGTAAGTACTAGCTAGAGGTAGACATCATGCTATAGTATGGTAGACCTCAACCTATAGTACTAGCTAGAGGTAGACCTCATGCTATAGCGTGGTAGGCCTCAACCTATAGTACTAGCCAGAGGTAGATCTCACACTCTAGCGTGGTAGACATCACGCTACAGTACTAGCTACATGTAGAAGTAGATCTCACGCTGTAGCGTGGTAGACCTCACTCTATATCAGCACCCAAACTTCAACCATTTACTCTACAGCTAAGTTTTAGTTGAGTTGAAGCGAGAGGTTTGACTCACAGACGTTTGTGTCGAGAAGACTGTCGGAGACTTGGTCATCTGCGAGCTGCAGCTTGGGGTACATGACGAAGGGAAGGTTGATGGATGACGCGTTGCACAATATAGAAACGAACGTCAGAACTAGCAGCACTAGCAGGCGTGGCGGCCGCATTTTGCTGCTCAGTAGTGCTGGGCAACTGTGGTGCTGCTCTGTGGTGCTGGGCAACTGTGGTGCTGCTCTGCGGTGCTGGGCAACTCGAGCTTTTCGTATAGCTGCTTTTGTACTTTTGTGACACTCTACAGCGCACACATGTGCGGTGCTCTTTTGAGCCTATGGCTGGGGAAATTAATTCACATATTTATTAAAATTCACTTTCTTCACATACCTAGTTAAATTCCCATACTTCACATACTTAAAATTCATTCACATACTAAGTAAAATTCCTACACTTCACGTACTTAAAATTAGTTCACACACTTTGTAAAATTCCCACACTCCACACACTTCAAATTCATTCACAAACTTGGTAAAATGAGTCACTGAATCTCTTTAAAAATATATTTCACGTTTGATGCAAACAAACATTTCATTGCTTCTAACTAAACAATTATTCGCAAAGCGATGAACTACTGAACAATAAATCCAATTCGTATATTCCTCCAGCAGGTAAACACACAATAAAGGAATTGGTCCTCAAACGCAAAAGTGTTGAGGAATGCGACCCTGCCCTGCTGATGGGCTACCGACCGGTTAGGAGAAAATTATTTCCCTAGGTTTCCGTTTAAGGAGAGTAGATTTCCGTTTAAGAAGAGTAGATTTCCGTTAAAGGAGAGTAGATTTCCGCTAAAGGAGAGTAGATTTCCGTCAAAGGAGAGTAGATTTCCGTTAAAGGAGAGTAGATTTCCGTTAAAGGAGAGTAGATTTCCGTCAAAGGAGAGTAGATTTCCGTTAAAGGAGAGTAGATTTCCGTTGGAAAGGATAAGATTTCCGCTATCCAGTCCCACACTGCAGGGTTGATATACAAATTCTGCTAAATTTGTCACGAATATTCTATTACGTAAAATGACTCTCAATATTCTATTGAATAAAAAGCAAGGCGAAAATCACTTCACGTCATCAATTTCAAATTTTATGTTGAGAGTCAACGTTTCACTAAAGAATTTTTCCTTCATTTGTTTTTTCGTTGATTGCAGGCTGCAGTGAGAGAAGAGCAATAATTTGGTGAGCTGAGCAGTGAGTAAAATTATGCCTTGAAAATTCGCATTGTTAAATTTATTCTGAATATTCGAGAGCTTTTATTCGAGTTTTTACAGATGGTCTCATTTTTGCTCCCAAAACAAATAGTGTTGTCTGTGAAATTCAACTAGGTTATTAAAGCTTTATGCACTTCAATGGCCAGAAGAAGTACATAAACTCTCCACTCCGAAATTATATATTGAATTGTGCACATGAAATTCAGAACGGCTTGTGAACATGAGAGCTAATCATGACATCTTTATTTCACTGCAGGAGCGACATCATTCTCCTGGCTTACATAAATTATAGAGTAGCGCCATTTTGCTGCGCCTGTTACTAGAAATACTTCAATATTAATAAATAATTGACACTGTAATTACAGGGTTAAGAATAGTATTAGTGTACGGCCAGTGCAGTGTATAAATTTCACAGTGCATCCAAAAGAAAGGGTAAAGATATTTATTAGAAGACTTTACCCTAATACGAAAAAAAGCCTGCGGCTTTGTTTATGGTGGGCCTGGTGGTAAATTATAAAGCATTCAGTGATACATTAGAGCAAGAATTATGTCGTTCATTTTGATGCAAGTATTGTTAAAACTTTATCAACAGGACAGATGTACGATTTTAATTATTTTAGGATGACGGTTAATGTAAAAACTACAATGGGTTACCAAATGTTAAATCCCTCTAACCTTGCGTTAGAGAACGCATGTGTTTCCGAATGTTAAAACCATCTAACCCTTTTATGGAACGTAGGTGTTAGAAGGCACTAAAATAATCTAATCATGTGCTATTGAACTGAAGAGAAACAAACGTCAAAATTCTGTAATGCTGTAACGGAAAGCTAATATTTGCACATTGTGGAATTTTGAGTTCATGTTTTGCAAAATGCTTGTAGTAACAAATTTGCACAGTATCTCGTTAAATATAAATGAGAGAAAAAGGAATATCGTCTAAACAGTTACTTGTAGAGGACTTTACGAACGTTTGCTCATCGCACGTTAGAAAAATGTAAAAAAATTATTTGTAAAAAATTTTAAATGTAAAAATTATATGTTACTAGTAAATAAGGACGTTTCGGGCATTCGATCATCATCAGTTAGAAAAATGTCAAAAAATTTTGGGTGAAATATTGGAATGGACTATGTAGAATAAGAAACTTAAACATACTCATTAATGCACAAGTTATTAAAACAGAGTATACACAAACTATTTGCTGTCAACAGCTCAAAGTAACTAAAACTTCTATTTATTTTGAATAACTTGGCTATTTAAAACGGGATTTGTCCAAAGAATAATTCTTGTGTTTTTTAACCCGTCGCCACGTCCTGGACTCTTGGAAGGTCGGCAAAGCTAGTACATGTTTCACATCAGCAAACCTAGGGTTGCCATATATGGCCTTAAGCGTCTCGTTGAGCGCTATTCATTGGTGTAAGGTAAAATTAGGTGGGGGGAACAGGGAAGGAGAGGAAAAAAGCTCAAATCTGTATGAATTCTTCTGCTCAGTCTGGAGTGTAGCTACCGGCGCTGCACAACCTCTTAGAAGGCCAGTAGTGTAGCTGAGGTATACCAGCACACACTCTGCCTTCTAGAAGGTCGCCATCATTTTTATTTTTTTCTGTTTTTTGTTCCAAAAATGGGAGTCCAAATCCACAGATTTACTCCTACGCAAAAAATAATACCACCATTGTATTCGGGAGGAAAAGCTTTATGCATATCAAACTATTTACAACAATGAAACTGCTTGATAACAGCCTATACACAAAATGAACACATACCACAAGATTCAGCAACTCAGAATCTATGAAAATCCATCATAAAAAAACATGGAAGTGCAATAAAAGAAAAATGGCCAATGATTTTCTGATTTCTGTTTTTTGTATTTTACCCAAATAAAAACTCAAATTTCGTAGATTTTTGTTGGGGTAGCAGCATTTTTTTCCCCACTGACAGAAAGAGCAACTCTCTTTCTTTACAATGAACTCCCAATGAAACTTCTAACATGATTAATGAATGTACAGTAAGTTGCACAGTTGACCCATTTTCTTCAAACCTCCCGGTAGGTCGACCATGTGGAGACGGGTTAACTAAGTTTAATCGAATGTCAGAGTTGCAGGAAAAGATTCTTTGACTCTTTGACTGCGACGTGACCCACGGGTGGTCACTGAGGGGATTTTCATCATTTTTGCTGACCGACCAGCAGTCTCACACTCAATTTTCATTAATACTAAATGAAAACTAAATGAAGGAGTGATTTATTTAATGCTCGTTATTTTCAAAATTGGTCTCAGAAATTCACTCTCATTTGAGTTGAATATTGAACTTCAGTTTAACCCGCCGCAGTCAAAGTGTTAAATAATATTATGTCTCCGAGATACCGTGTCAAAGCTTAATTACGATCAAAACTTCCAACCCTCATACAAACACGCCCACAGTTATGGCACTCACCACTTGGAACATTGCACATTCGATTAGAGCCCATGTTCGAGTATTTATTGCAGATGTTGGTTTTGATCCTCAAGGAAGTAAATTCATCCATATGCCTCTATAACAGCGTAATCAAAGTTGACTTGTCACCCAATGACTAAGTAGTGAATTTATTCTGTCCACAATATTGAAGCTGCCCGAAAAAAACGAGATTTTCTTGCTGTCCACAGCAGTCATCATCCCAACTCATAAATGATCCCGACGTTCGCGGAGCGCTAATGCGAAGCAACTTTTAATTTTTACAGGTCGATTTCTGCAGGATTGACCAAATTTTTCTTATTTTTCACTCCAGATTGCGTGGTAATTTTGTGCCATCAGCCGTCGACTGCATAGCCGAACCGCGACGTTTGAACTCGGCCCGACTGGAGGCTTAAGTTTGTGAAAATTGGCATGTTTTGAACACTTCCTACAAATGCCGTGAACGTTGTTCACTTTAGTTCGCTGAACATTTATTGAGAACTTAAAAGGAACAAATGTTTAGTAGTTTCTCTCATCTTGAGATGATATAACACGGATTTTTTACGCTGGCTATTTAAGAGTTGTAAAAACCCTCAAAAGTTTTCAATTTTAAGTATTCGTTTCTCCTGTAATTTCTACAACTTGCTTGGCAGAAGCAATCAACACAAAACAGCTAGTTGCGACTACGTAAAGTTATTTAGTCCAGTAATTTCCATAACTCGGTGAACTGCAGAAATTGGCTCAAAACAGCCAACTTTGACCACGGAAAGCTATTTGACGTCCTATGTCCTCAACTTGGCGAACTGCAGACAACAACTCCAAAACAGCCACCTGTGACCACGTGAAGCTCTTCGACTAGGTCCAGTAATTTCCGTAACTTGGTGAACTGCAGAAATTGGCCTAAAACATACAACTGTGACCACATGACGCTCTTTGACGAGGCTGTGCCCAACGTCCACGACTCTGAGTCCGGTGTCAAAGAACTGATGTGCGCCCGGCGCGAGGTTCTGCCACTCAATGCTCGCAATGCAGGCGATGGCCAGCGAGTGAGTATCAAAGTCAGTAAATCACACAATCGATAGACAGGCATGATTGCTCAGGGCTGGTCTGCTATGGGAACCTAAAGGCATTAGCACAGAGAATATAAGGGACTGCTTTCGGAGACGTCTTCTGCATTAATACAAAGAATACACGGGACTTCTTTGGGAGACAATGCTTTCTGCGTTAACACAAAAAATTCAACTTAATAACTTAACAACGAATTCATCGCTTAACAACTTTTCGGATTTGTATTCGGTTTTATTCGAGACAAGAAACGAACGCTTTTCACGACTGCGCTGTGAAACCTGATCACAGGACAGTGGTGTTTGTTGTGTTGGATGGTACGAAAATTACATGATTTGCTGAAAGTAATGGTGAAGATATTGATGATGTTGCTGATGAGGACAACATTCAACGATGGAAACGCTGATGATAATTAGAATGTTAAGGTTATGATGCAAATAAAAGACTTACGACAAAGCTACGAAGCTATTACAGGGATTTTAAACGCTGATTTTATTCATTCATAAAGCCTATCGATCACAGTTTGAGCAAAGCGTTTCTGCATCATTCTTTTCTCGTTATTATTTCTGATCTATTCTACTTGTATTTTGTGAGGAAAAAATCAGCCGAGTTTTTTGTACACAAGGAAGTTCACTCAGAGAGTTGAATTTAGAGTCTTGCGTGGACTTTTTCCATCTTCTGTGCCATTTCTGTTCAATAAAATTTTATATATTACCACTGCAGACGTGATTAAACTATTTTAATTCGACGTGATTTAGTTTTTGAGGCACCTCATTTTTAAACGTTTGAGGCACCTCATTTTTCTGCGTCAAAGATGAAATTTAGATGCGCCGGTGCGTCATTCCTAGATGAGTAATTTCCTCCAAACACAGCAGCAAAACACTGAACAGTCACTATAGGGTTTTGCAGAACTTATGTAGCTACAAGCTCTGCAGGAGCCAATGCAACAACTTCGTGCTGCAGAAAGACTGTGTTTTTTGAATTTTTGTCTTAGAATACTGGTCCTTGTGTTCTGGTGTTTGAATTCTTGTCCATGAATTCTGGTCTTTGAAAAAGTCATAGGGTGATTGGATCTGACTTACCTCGTCAGTTGAAATAGTTATTAAATGGTGTTTAAAAAATAGTGTAAAAAACGAAGGACGAATATAACGACGTGGTAGTCACATCAAATATGATTTAGTGCATTTGTGGACAAGCGTTCATGTTTTGAATTAATTTGAACATTTTTCCTTGATGTTATTGGACAGTTAACATTATATCAGTATCTTTAATAATTGTGTGAGAATATTAGAAGTGTGATGATGTGTGAACATTAGAAGCGTGATGATGTGTAACTATTTCATTGAAGCTTCTTGACTTTTTCAAGATTTTACCCTAGGGAATCGATTGCACTTAGTGCAAATATTGCTGTACAGAATGGCAGGTGTGACATGAGACGCAAATTTCAAATAATATATGAGACAACTCATGCCTAAAATTTTGTATTTGCTCGTCATTATCCGTCATTATCCATTGAATTGATCGCTTCAGGATTAACTTTGTATAATGGATGGATGAATTTGTAAGCAATTCATTGAAAACACTCAAACAACTTTGGCTCATAAAATTACTTTGTCATAGAAAGCTTTACTAATAGAAAGCATTCTCTAACCTAGGAATGGAAGTATTGCAAGAATTTTGATCCAGTCGACAGGTTCTCACACGTCTAAGTATACAAGTTTTCCAGTAGATGTGCGTCTCAGTAGTCATATGTCCCAGTGGACATTTACCCCAGTAGACATGGGTTACAGTAGACATGCGCTCCAGTAGACATTTATCCCAGTAGACATGTGCCCCAGTAGACATGTGTCACAGTAGACATATGTCCCAGTAGACATGTGACCCAGTAGATATTTGTCCCAATAGACTTGTGTGCCAGTAGACATGTGTGCCAGTAGACATGCGTGGTATACACCTGGCGCAGAGACCACAATGACTTTCATTTTCACACTTTCGTAAAAAACATTATCCTACATTCACGTGCATTACAATTTGGGGAGAAAACCTTTACTTTTATCTTTACTACTTTGGAATATAAAGTTTAACATTTTTTTACACGCCAGTAAAAAACAACTATGCTTATCCATCTGGTCTGAGAAATGCGTGCATCAGAAGTTGAAATTGTCCTAAAATTAGAAAAAGCATTTCACAATGCAGATAAAATTTTAAAATCCATTTTTTTGTATCTAAAAAACAAATTTACTATCTGCAGCTTCACAAACTCGTGAAAGAAATGTAGGCAGAAGAAGTTAAAGTTGACTTTAAACTACGTACAAAAAGCGTTCTACAATGTCTTAAAACCTTAAAATATATTTTCTCGCCCACTAAAAAACGAATTTACAATTTACAGCTCAACAAAACCTGATTACGCCTGTCGGTTAGAAGGGTCTGGAATAAAGCACTTGGCCTAATGTCAAAACCATCAGTGTGAGTTCACCATTAAAGTGAGTTTCACGGTAGTCTTCATTAAGAGAAATGATGGTGCCGTGCTCACTTTTGTCGGTTTGGTCATAAATCACCTAGTTTTTAGACATAAAAAACCCATGTTGTACCTACGTAAGGTGAATTTGTCGTACATTCATGTAGTTTTAGAATGAAAAAAACCGTCTGCACTTTCTGAAACCGTCTTCGGAGCACGTAATTTACAGGAGTCTCCAAATGGAAAAATCGATCCATGTTTTCAGTGAAATTGTTTTGCAAATAATAATTATTGAAGCAAACACTTTTTTAGCCCACTAGAAAATCGTTTGAGACGCTGGCCTGTTGCTCAAAGAAACGTGCATGAAATAAAGAATCGAGACAAACGTTATTTCGAATTTAACCTATCGTACCACGCAACTTGCATGTACTACCAAGGCACGGCTCGCAGTAATTGATGCTGCCAATATATTTTATAACAGAGGCAGCAGCAGCAGCTGGTGATATTGAACTTGAAATCAGAATTACAGCCACCAAAATAAAGACTAATATCGTCAAGAATATTTGATGACTCTTCTGTGCCGACGTTCTGCCATGTGAAATTGTTCTGTTGGACAAATTCGCGCGTGGTTACATTGCCCTCACACGAGTGATGAAGTTACGAGCTTTTTGATTTTGTGTGTACTGAATGAAATACGCTGGCTTCGAAAACATGCCTTCTAAAAGTATAATAAAAGATGGCAACAGGAGAAGTAGTTTAAAAAATGGCAGAGTAGAAAAATATGGCAGAGTGGAACAAAAAATGGCAGAAACAAAAAATGGCAGAGTGGAATAAAAAATGACAGAGTAAAACAAAAAAATGTCAGAGTAGAGCAAAAAATGGCAAAGTGGAACAAAAAATGGCAGAGTGGAATAAAAAATGGCAGAGGAGAACAAAAAATGGCAGAGTGAAATAAAAAATGGCAGAGTAGAATAAAAATGGCAGAATGGAGCAAAAAATGTCAGAGTGTAATAAAAAATGACAGAGTAGAGCAAAATATGGCAGAGTGGAATCAAAATTAGCAGAGTAGAACAAAAATGGCAGAATAGAATAAAAATGGCATCAGAAGTAAACCAAATTGCCCATCCTCGAGTTGTCCGTTAAATCACGCACAAGTACCAACCCAGCACATGTACAATCATCAATTTTCACGCACCAACACCATCACGTTCATGTTAATCAGCACAAATCTCTAAACGCGACCGTTACGCAAAGTGTGGTAGCGTGATTTGACCGTTCCCTTCGTTTTATTGGAAATATTAGAACAAAGATTATTTCATTTTCCACGCAGTGCTTACGCTACTATCCGATGAAGCGTTACCAAAGGAATCGCTATCATATCACACAAAGATATATGGAAGAAATATGAAACCTCTCGCACTCTAAAGAACGTTGATAAAAGAAACTAAACGATCACTGCGGAAGGAATGTAAGACCTCTAACACCGTAAAAACTTAATGATCGCACCTGTGCATTTACTCGATTAGAAGTATGCTTTCAACAGCGACGAAGGTTGGAATTATTTTTCTTAGTACCTAAGGCACTCTTCGCAAAGGAATTAATAAAGCAATCACTTCGTCTAAACTGGAATGACACTGATTGACCAGAGGCTTCGTTGATAATTTTGGCGGCGTTAATCTCGCTATGTTAGAGCTGAGACTCGAAAAAAAATGCAAAAGCTGTTTTGCATGCTGTTTTTTGCTTTAAATTATTTGCTCTGAATAATTTTTTTGCAATTTTGCACTTGCTTCTTCGTAGGATAACATTGAAAAAAAGTCAGATGTGTTAGATTTGCTTGATCGTATTTTCTTTTGCCTTTTTGAAATGATAATGAAAAAAAACAAGTGCGAAAGGAGTTTTGCATACCTTATGAGAAGAAATGTTTGCTGTTTTGAATGGCATTGCAACACTAGAAGCCACAAATGTTTTGCGTGCATTATCGGCACCAATTTGTGCATCTATGAATGTTTCGTACGTGTGTGTGCTACAGTTACTCGGTGCTGTGGTACAGTAACTCGATGCTGTAGTACAGTAACTCGATGCTGTGGTACAGTAACTCGGTGCTCTGTGATCACCAGAAGAAGTTCAATTTTGCCCGCACATACACGGTTGCGTGTGTGCGACTCGAAATGCAATGTTACACTTTCGAGCTTCGCATTAAAAGCTGGGTTCTAAAAGCTGCTACGTTGAGTGGCCGCTGATGCACTTAGGAGTTAATAGAGTGAAACCTGCGTACTCGCAACGAAGCGTTCAGGGGTACAGGTCGAAGCCATCGACTGTTCGCTGAAAAACCTGTTCGAACAAGTTAGAAATTAGCTTTTCTGTTTTAAATCAACACAAAAATACGAAATTTTGTTTAATGTATGTATAATATTTCACCCAAAACACTTGCAGTTTATTTAAAAATTAAATGAATGACATTTATTTTAATTTAGTGGTAAGCATCTAATTTCGTCGTCTGGATGAAACTAATACGTTATGCAACGTTTCCTATACCAGTTCTTAGAAGCTGAATAGGACTTGATAAATAGACTTGAAAGGGCTACAGAGGAAGTACTTGACAGTCCCAAAGGGTTAAAATTAACAGCATTTAATAAGTTAGATGTGCATCTGGAGGGAAATCCAAAGCAAAAAGCATTAGGCGATCGACTTTCTTTACTCCAATGCAAAGGCAATAAAAATTCGGCTTGTATTAGGCAGTCAGCCAGAGCACTTGGACTGCAACGTGACCCAACGGTGGCCACGGAGGGGATTTTCATAATCCTGCACCGACCACTAGTCTCAAACTCAATTTCCATAAATATTTTATTAAAACTAAATAACGACAAAATTCAGTTAACGTTTTCGATTTTCAAAATTTCAACCTACAAATGACTTTAAATTCAAGTTGAATGTTGAACTTCAGTTTAACCCATCGAGGTCAACGTGTTGAGCACTATCGGCTGTGACGAATTCATCAATTTACCTAAAGTGGACTGCGCTTCCGCACTCCGTAAGTTAGTGCCTCTTTGGGTTAAATAATGATGCAGTAATGCGGTGCAGAGGCAATATCGTATAACATCGCGCGTGTTATACACTGATACATTCATTCTTGCGCTGGTGAACCAATTTTACCAACGTCACGCGATCACGATCTCACGCAAATTGACCCTGACCGCACGTGCTGAAAGTTTTTATTTAATTTTTTGAATCTTTCATTTTACAATTGCATTTTTGCAATCACGATGACTTTTTGCAATTTAGTAAAGTGAGAGTGCGTCCTCATAGAGGAGGAGGGTTTTCCTGTGGTCTCTTTGATCCGTTTTCTACATCTTAACCGTTTAACGATAGTATTCTTCTATTTATTTTACCGCTATTTTTCTACTCATACTACCTTCATTTTTCTACTCATACTACCTTCATTTTTTTACTCATATTACCGTTATTTTTCTACTCACATTACCGTTATCATAACCACCATCATTAGACTTACTCTTTCATCAGGACCGACATCAGAATGAGGAAGGAGCTGCCACTCGGCAGTGAACTCCAAACAACACACTCGGGAACAAATTCAACAAGAAATACAATAAATTGAGGCTATTTTCAAAAGTGGACCGGAAAGTTCAATATCACCAGAGGAAACGCTAGCACTGAAAAATGCACCATGCTAGCTGGAGGACTTGAACCCAGGACCTTCTCAGCCAAACTATTACATCCCAATTTTGCTTCACGGGAGGAGCAAAGGGACCATTTCCTTTTGCCCATTTTTCTCGTTTTTTTTTTATACAATGTTCATTTTGGTGTCGCCTGAATTGAATGCAACAAAGCCTTAATGGCAGAAATTTGACCTTCACGTCAGACTTTTGTCTTATTTATCATAATTTATTACTTTATTCTTTGCTCGGTTATTATTTCAGTTAGTGAAGAGAGAAGCTGGAAATTATTCGTACGAGGAGTCAAGCAAGGCTCATCAAGTTTGATAGAAATCCTCGATGTGCGAGCAAGGGAGCGAGTCAACATTGAATTATCGAGAGTCATCATTGAATCATGAAGAGACAATATTGAATCACAGAGAGTCAACACTGAATCATGTAGAGTCAACATTTTGGTCCTACAAAACTTGATTTTCTGCGGTCAAAAAACATGTTTATGATCGCAACTTAAGAGGGTCAAGGCATTTTTCTACCTGAAATTACAATTTCTCCCTCAAGTCAGGCGTGTACACGCGAGGTGTACGGCTAGACTGTGTACATATGTACTGTACACATGTAAGACATTTGAAAACTCAATGTTAAAGTTTTAGTGCACCAATTTTATTTCAATATTTACATGCGTCATTTAGTCTTGTGTAGAAAACATTTGAAACCCCCTATGGTGAAGTTTTAATGCACCAATTTTATTTTTTTATGCAGCGCTAATCACGTACCAACGCGAGGAAACCTTGACTATATCATGTACCAACTTGATTGCAATGTTGAAAATACATGTACAAATTTAGTATTAAAGCTGAAACAGCGCTAGGAGTTACAGCGCTAAGTGTTCATTTAAATGTAAGAATACAGCGCTAAGAGTTCGTTTAACTGTAAGAATACAGCGCTAAGAGTTCGTTTAACAGTAAGAATACAGCGCTAAGAGTTCGTTTAAATGTAAGAATACAGCGCTAAGAGTTCGTTTAACTGTAAGAATACAGCGCTAAGAGTTCATTTAACTGTAAGAATAAAGCGCTAAGAGTTCGTTTAACAGTAAGAATACAGCGCTAAGAGTTCGTTTAAATGTAAGAATACAGCGCTAAGAGTTCGTTTAACTGTAAGAATACAGCGCTAAGAGTTCATTTAACTGTAAGAATACAGCGCTAAGAGTTCGTTTAACAGTAAGAATACAGCGCTAAGAGTTCGTTTAACTGCAAGAATACAGCGCTAAGAGTTCGCTTAACTGCAAGAATACAGCGCTAAGAGTTCGTTTAACTGCAAGAATACAGCGCTAAGAGCTCGTTTAACTGTAAGAAAACAGCGCTAAGGGTTCGTTTAACTGTATGAATACAGCGCTAAGAGTTCGTTTAACTGTAAGAATACAGCGCTAAGAGTTCGTTTAACTGCAAGAATACAGCGCTAAGAGTTCGTTTAACTGCAAGAATACAGCGCTAAAAGCCCATTGGGCCACAAGAAAATAGCGCTGAGTACCTATTTGATTAATTTTCATCGGTGAATTGATAGTTTTTGAACTAAACTTTCCTTTATAACTTACACACTGAAAGAAATCCAGGTCATACGCTGACCTAACATCCATTCAATACGTGCAAGAAACCAAGACTGAATAGCGCACTGCAGGTAATTCGACGGTGCTTTTTCTAATGTTTCTGATGTTAGTACCATTAATATCTTTTCACAGTAAATGTGGGGTATTGTACCCTCTCAGCGGCAGAGTCAGCTTTTCTGCGAAGTGCAGCTGACTTTGAATTTACAGATGGACCTCTGAAATGCCCCGTTGCAATCACGCTTGATGTGAAGTAGCAGGTACACGCCTTTGATGCATGGCTGGGGATTTAAGTCGTTGATGATGAACTGATGTAGTAAGTTAAAATCTTTGATGCATGGCAGGAGATACCAACCGTTGATGGAAGGGAGTAAGTTAAAATCTTTGATGCATGGCAGTTGGTAGAAATCGTTGATGGAAAGTATCAGACAGAAACCTTTGATGCGTGTCCAGAAATACAAGAAGTTAATTGACTAAATTCTCTTGCTTCAATCCACCAATTTGAAGCATGGTTGTTACATTTGATATCCATCTTATGAATGAACCTACCTGTAGACCATCGTTAGCGTACGAGTACTATAGAGTACCGAAAAAATTGCAAAATACTTTTTTCATGTGATTTGCACCAGGTTGTAGTTTGATTTCCTTCATGTTATTTACACACGTGGACCCTCTGATACACATAATATGCATTCATGTATCTCTGTCCCCCGTTGTTGTCCAGTGACTTATCGTGGCCATCTTGTTATCATCTTTGTGTTGTGCTGTGGTTGTTGTTATGTGTGTCAACTATATATATACATATATGTATATATATATATATAATTAAAAATGTTAAGGTTCCAATCTTTGGAAAGTTTAACTATAAAAAGGAAGACTAAAGCCACGCTTCTTAAAACCATTTCTTATAAGAGAAAGACAATTCATAAAAGTGAACGTTTCGACCATTATCACTGGTCATTATCAACACTGAAAAGATAAAACAATAGTACAGTTAAATGATGATCTATTGCTACATTCTAAACAATATATGGTGCATCAGAGTATGTGGGCTCTACCTCGCGTAACCTACGTATTCGAGTATCTGAGCATGCTGGTCGGAGCCATCGAACCAATAATCTGTTATCCGCACCATCTCATTCTGCCATACGTGCACACGCTGAAAAATGTGATTTACCTATCAGACTTTCAGATTTCCAGATATTAGGTAGAGCTTCTAATCCAACTGAACTCAAAATTCTAGAATCCTTGTTCATCTCCAAATTAAAACCTAGTCTGAACGACATGCAGTCAGCATACCCTCTACAAATTGTTAATTTATAGTTTTTTATCGATCACCATATATTGTTTAGAATGTAGCAATAGATCATCATTTAACTGTACTATTGTTTTATCTTTTCAGTGTTGATAATGACCAGTGATAATGGTCGAAACGTTCACTTTTATGAATTGTCTTTCTCTTATAAGAAATGGTTTTAAGAAGCGTGGCTTTAGTCTTCCTTTTTATAGTTATATATATATATATATATATATAATATATATATATATATATATATATATATATATGCAACAGACACATTGTGAATATAACAAACCACACATTGTGGTATTTGGCATGTGTCTAGTGTACAATACAGCACATTGGTGAGCGATGTAATTTCAGTGAGCACTCAATTGCACTCAGCCAGGGCAGCTGCAACTGTCATTACCGAAGAGAGTTCACAGAGCACTACTAGATTATTCAAGGCAATTAATAACAAGCAATGTTTTGTTTCTGTGACTGAAAACATCTTCCGTACGAATCTGATTACGGCTCTGGCCAGATGTAGACACTCCGTCTTGTGGCATCGCACCCTGATCACCATTACTCATTTTGACCTTCACTATTCACTAATTCTCGGCGGCGCAAATTATTGGCCAACAATAAAATTATTGGCATAAGTTAAATTAAGGCCGTTCATAAATGGTCTCTGTTGATGGCACGCAAGTTGTAGTTTGTTGAAAAGCGACCTTCTTCAGAATACCACGCCGACAATATTTTTGAACGCTAGGCTCATCATTTGCACGCATAGCTTATTTTGTACATAGAAATTCAATTAATTCTCAATTGTGGAGAGAAGTTGTTGAATACGTTGGTTGTGTGATGCGCGTTTTGATCGTTCTCGTACATCAGTATTTGGCTGTCTACTGGAAGTATTCATTTCTATTGTATCAATAAGAGAAAATGTACTGCGCGTGTTGGCCATGCCGTATCAATTAGTGATGACGAAGTATGGGGGTTGGTCGAAGAGGCATATAAACATACGATAATGGTTTGCATGCATCGGTCGCACAAGTACTCCTCTGACCTCAAATTTATGTTACGCACATCTAGACCTGCATTTGGAGATAATTGTAATGTAATCTATTGAACATATCGCGCAACATTCGTAGCCAAATGACGCAAAATATACATACTCCACATATCTTTTTTGTATTTAGATCAATACGTTACAATTTACCACGCGTATTGACCTTCAAATTAATTTACTATTGCCAATTTGCGAGTGCCATCGACGCCTGAAATTGGGTCCTCCAGCTGGAATACGGATATTTAAAGAATGAGGGTTGAGAAATAAGGAATAGTTCAGGTCAATATAGTCTACTCAGCATGAACATAATGCAAACATTTAGGTAAGCAAAACTTTCGCAATCACTCCATGTATCAAACTCAATGCTTGTTATAAACTTAACTTACGTAAAATACGGATGTTAGTGCATCGTAATTTGCAGATCTAGACGCTTTTGTAGCGAAAACTTGGATTTTCCTGGTGCGGAAATTACCGACTGCATTGGCGCTCCGGCCTAAGCTCGAGCATGCATGCAGTCCTCGCCCCTCATTTGCCAGTACATCTATTCTGAACCTAGTGCGTACATGGCAATTGTATTGAATGCTCCTATCGGAGTTAACTTTGTGCTCGAATTCACGGAATTTTCCGAAAGGTTCCATTTTTAGAACCTAATTATTTAGTTCTTGATGAACCTATTACGCACCTTTAAGTACCTGTACCTTGAAAAGTCTAAAACAAAGCATTCTGAGTTAAAATGCAGAGGAAAACTTGCAGAGGAAAACCGTGTGCGGAGTGTTTTTTCGTTTTATTTAAACATGATTTAAAAAAAATGGGGTCTTGGTTAATAGTTATTTATAACAATCCCTCGCATTTTTTTACCCGAACTTATGCTGCTGTTTTGGAAAGTAAATAAAAAGACATTTTTATATCAACGAACATAGATGATTTATGATATAAATGTGAGACCTTTCATTTACGGAATTTTGTAAATAAATTACAACAAGAAGAAATGTAGAGCTTAGTACTTTCCTTACACTTCATCGACTCTCCGTCTTTATCCAACTCTGTCACGAGAATGGAATGGTAAAACATGGTAAAGTTAAACGGAAACACACCAAAGTTAAAAAAGCAAATTCATCACACGTGAATCCGTTTTTTCATCACGCATGAATCATCACACACGATTCAAGTCGATTGTAAGCTAATTTTGGAACACCATTGGGAAGTTTTAGCACGATTAGTAGCTCGGAACTCATTCAAAGTGCACATGAGAAAAGCTAAGAATGCAGCAAGACAAATTTTCACTCTGCTGAAGCGGCCAAATGAATCTTGACTGAACCACATCGCTTGGAGCGCACCAAGATTGCTCTAACTTAGCTCTGCAACTTTAAAGCTATGAATTCTTAATCCATACTTGGAAATTTTCTAGACTGCAGAAGCCTTTCAAAATGTAACATTTATAAAAAATGAATGATTTTATTTCCAGCGACTGAATTAGGTTTGCAATATTTGAGCCCCGGTTCATGGATTTCGACATCATTGTACGACATCATTACAGTACGCCATCAACACGTGTGTGGTGCTGAAAAACTTAGCTGCAGGTACGTAATATCAAACTCGGGATTTATAAAGAAAACTACGCGAGCATGCAATGTTCTTCGTGTTCTTCAGGGGTAAGAACACAAAGGGTCTTGGTTTTGTTGTTCTTCTGGGGCAATAACACAAAGGGTTTTGTTCTTGATGTTCTTCAGGGGTAAGAACACAAAGGGTCTTGGTCTTGTTGTTTTTCTGGGGCAATAACACAAAGGGTTTTGTTCCTGGTGTTCTTCAGGGGCTATAACACCAAGGTTCTTGTAAACATAACTCTTAACTTTCACTCTATGCCAATATTGAGTTAACTCCTGTTGATCTGGAACATTACTCGTGTCGCAACTCTCAATTTTTTTATCTCGAATTGTCAGCCCGAGAATTAATTCTACGTGTCGATCGCATTGCTAGCAGAAGTGAAGTCTTTTTACGTAAAAACAATAAACGCAAACAGACTCGGATAGTGTCTTGACGAACTATTATATTACATAAATATATGATACAAAACTCACGCACTGTTTCTAGTCGAGTTATAGACGCGACTAGAAGCATTGTGTGACAATCCCGTATTACGTATTTATGTAAAATAGTCGTTTGTGAAAACCCTAGCGGGGCTTAGTATGGAATGAACTGACAAGGGAACTGTTTCTCAATGTTGCAAAACGTGATTTATTGGTTTTGATAGCGTTCAGCCCAGACTCCTGATTTGCGATTGAATTACTGCCACCTGCAGTGAATATTTAATACCTGCTAAGTTTGGTCGCTCATGATAGGTAGAGAATGATCATCAATTGTTGCCACTCATAATTGTCGCCCCTCGTGACTGATGAAGGGTTGGTGTTGTATTATTGATACTCTAAATGCATGAAGTATGGCTATTAAAGTGTTGCCTCTCATAATTTTTGGGATAAAAAATAAAACTTAGCCACTTAATTTATAGATAATATGAAAAAAGGTGTTGTCACTCATAATCTTTAGAAAAACGAAAAAAAATTTGTCATTCATATTTTATGCGAAGAACTGATATAGTGTTGCCATCCAGTATTTGTGAAAATGTCGATTAAAGTGAAGCACTTCCAAATTTACAGAAAAAACTACATAACTAAGTGTTACCATCAATGATTTATGAAAAACCTATCAAAGTGTTGCCACCCATAATTTATAAAATGACGATTAGAGTGTTGCTATCCATAGCTAATAAACAATTTTGATAAAATGGAGGCCACTCATAATTTGTAGTTATGTTATTATTAGAGACATTCTTGCAGCAACACTCAGCGAGGAATTTGGCTCTAGATTTTTTTTATAGAAAAATTGCTCATTTACTGTATTTAGGAAATTAAAATAACTTTAATGTTAAATAAAAATATTAATTTCGCTTTACTGAGTGTTTAAATGTCATGTAATTGTTTTTCATGCATTGAATTTTCATTAGCTCTAAAAATTCGCCAAAAATATTCAGTTTTTAAAAAAATAACAGTAATGTAAATATTCGAATGTTTTGATAATTTTTACCAAGAGAATTACTGTAGTATGACCATAGTCATTGGCGCTGTGACTGCGGGAGGGAAAAAGATACTTAAATGTTCGGAGCATTATCCGTAGACTATTCAATTCTTTTTTTTGGTGTAGAAATTTTGTTCAATGCTGAGGGTACTCCTAAGGCCTAGCCGATCTGCATTTCTACTGCTGAGTAAGAGTTTCATTTTCAGTAATTCAACTACTATATAGTGTCATATTCGTGGCTAAATAGAGAACTGAAGCTTAAAAGTAGCCGTTTTTTACGCTGCGTTAATCATTGAGCTCCCAGAAATTCCGAGTAGCTTCACGCCATATTTCTTCCGTTTCTCATTTTTGACCAAGACTAAAAGATTTACTTTTAATTCGATTCATATACTGATCAGTAAAAACTAAAACCTACCCTAAAAAGTATCGTAAGAAAATTTTTTTCTGAATTTCCCAAAATGCTTAACCTCTCAACAAATTTCTCGACTTACCGTAAAAATTTTCATTAGAAATTGAGTAAGCGCGAACTGAAATTCAAAATGACCCATTATCGGGCATCTCAAACATAGTTCAGACTAATGACTATTTCAGTGCAAGAATTCATCAACGAACAAGATCACAACTCCAGCAGCAAAATGGCTATGTGCTCCGCACGGAAACGAGGTAGAGTCATTTACATGGGAGGAAATACACGTCCTCTTGTCCGGCTAGCCAATGGAACAGCTTTATTTCAAACAAACCTTATGACGTCACCATCGCGACATGTCGTTTGGCCAATAGCGGTGTGAGATTTAAGGCTAGCGGTGATGCCAGATGCAATATGAGTGCTGCTATTGGTTCAGTATTGCCACACAGTAGCGAAAAAAAGACTGGTTTGACCTTTGATGAACTTTAGGTATTATTGAAATTTTCTCAAGGGTAAGGTCACTAAATAATCATAATTACATAACTACACGCTATTCAAGCTTCTCTGTTAGTATAAACTTTCGACATGTGGTCTGAACGCCTCACTTCGACACTCATCACTTCGATGAGTGTGAGCTGTTCAGACTCAAAGATCATTGAGAACGGTATCGATACAGCACTGATGGACGGTCCGATGCGCTGCTTGATGCACTGGTGCGCGTAACGATGTGTTGGTCGATGCACTGATGCGCGATGCACTGTACTGATGAATGCATCAGTAGGCAGTACAATTCCTGCGTGTTTCATCAGTAACTCCGACATTAAATTCGTCACTTGCTACTTTTGAACCGACACAAGTTACTGTGCACTCTTCACTCTGCATTCGTGTTTCATCTATGACTCATACATTGAATTCTTCACATGTTACTTCTGAGCCAGTACAAGTGACAGTACTGTACGCTCAGCGCAGTACTTTAATGCTGGGTACTGACAAGCGCTGCAGTGCACTCAATCAACTAGCACTTATGCGCACTTCAAGGTGCGACTCTAATTTCATCACAATGACCTGCTTTATATAATGTTCGTGTAAACTGATGTGCGTTCATGAATATTAAGATGCTTTTGTCTACATCGGAGAGCACTGATATACAGCTCTTTACATCACGCAGATAGACACATTTCTACAGTAAACAACGGAAGAATTACATTTATAATCACACTCAAGAACCGTGACGTATCTGATGAGAGCTTTTTGTTCATGTTATTGCGAAAATATTTCCACAGAAATAATTGAATAAATACCAAAAACCTTCCACAAAAATAATTAAATAACTACAAAAATAACTTTCACGAAAGTAACTAGGCACTCAACATTCATCAGACAAGGCTCGCCTATTATCATACATTGTCATCATCATTTGTCAAACGTCAGTAGTAGAAATGAGTGTAATGAGATAGACAGAATAGGCAACGCTCAGGGCAAAAGTTAATATGTATCGACCCACTGACTTTGTCAGAATTTGAAGTGAATTACTCAATTATAAAAAAAAGGTATAACTAATGAGCCATCTTTTAATATTTTATTCATCTCCAGACCTTGTCTCTCGGTTACTTGTTGAAAACTACTGCATAATTTGCTGGAAGTAATTACTAATAGGTTTTCTGAAGTACTCTTTAGTCTTACCTGTGAGTGAAATGAATATTGTCTTCCGCATGCCTTAGTCTTAAAGGCAGGTCAATAATTAATAGTCTGCTAGATTCATCAGCACATAGGCAGGCCAATTTAGTCAATGATTAGTCATGAAGGCAGATCAATGATTGATAGTCTGCTATATTTATCGGCACACATGCAAACCAATTTGGAGTGCTCATGATCAAAAGATGAGAACACTACAACCTAATATATATAGACAGTCAACCAAGTCATTATACGTCATAGGATGCGAACTTCAGCTAATACGAATCAAAATGAGCCTTCGTTATTCCACGTTCTTTTTTGCTAGAATCAAGAATCGCATCAATTTCATAACTGGTACCAACTTTCGAATACAAACTTCAGTTAATAAGGATCAAAATTAGCCGTCGTTATCCCAAGTTCCTTTTATTCACTACGAGAATTAAGAATCGCATTAATTGAAAAAATGGTACCAACTTTCGACAGCACAAGTCGAAGTTTGCAAGACTTAATGCAGGATGAGTCGAGGATCGATTGTATATTATATAGCTAAATTAATTCAGTGTGGTAAATTAGGAACAAAACATATCCCTCAACGACAGGAATTCGATCCCATGCAAAAAATTAAAAATAAACTGAAGAAAACGCGATCCAAAAACGAAGAAAAAGAGTATAATTATCGTGCAATAATTATCTTTTAAGAGTAAAAGAGTGTAATAATTACCGTGTTCCGGTGACTCTGCGTTTTATCCTTTATTATTCTTGGTATATAGATATAATGAAGACTATAGGAAGCGCTAGTGTACTCAACGAAATGGGAGTATTTGTAAAGTTTTACCTCAGTGACTAAAGCATGTCAGCACAAAAAAAACTTCAATTTCCACGTGTGGAATTTGAACAGAATCTCGAGGGCTTAGGGATCTTAGTCGCATATTTATTAGTGGTTTCACTTGCAAGGCTTAGCTCTTGATTAAGTAAGTACTTAAAGTTCCTTTAAATATCCATGCAAATCTCCTTCAGCAGTTCAGCCAGAGTTGAATCAACAAAAGAAGGCCCTGCCGTCACCAAATGCGTTCTTTCTTTTTCAACTTTATATTCTGTACTTATTCGTTAAAATTTTATACCTCTGCCAATCTATAAAATGTTTTGTAGATTGCCAGAGGCATAGAGTTTTAACTATTGGCATTGGTGCAGTAAAACATGTTGAGTGATTTTATCTTTATTTTTAACACGGGAAGAACTTGAAATATTTCAAAATGTGTTTCCTGCATCCCTGTGTTACAAAAGGGCTAGACAAGTTCGACTTCAGTTCATTTCGGCAGGAATTTCATCACATTTCCGCTTGTACTCCATTTTAATTCGTTTTAAATCCGTCTTTTGCGCTCATGTCCCTGCATCTCTTTTCTTTTTCACTGTGTTTCCAATATTGAAAAATAATAAACATTAGAACTTCAAGAATAACGAACTTACAAGCATTATGTTGATTGAACTTCAGATATTCAAAAATGAGTCTCAATCTCTTACAACATCGAGCAAAGTTAAAAATATTTAGTTTTTCCAGCCTAGTGCATTCATCCACCACAGTATAGTGTCCAATGACGTCATTCACCACAGTATAGTATCCAAAAAATATCTATAATGAAAGAAGGTCACAGAGACACACCCAACCAGTTTACAGTGCATCAGCTGTTCATACGCAATGGCTCTAATTTCCCTGATCTATGTAGGTTAAAGGTTAATGGCTCAGATTTTAGTTCATAATTGACCGCTCGCAAGGCATCGCTGTGTCAAAGCTCACCTCTAATGCACGAGTAATTAAGGTCATTAATAGCGTGCAAGAAGACCATTAGCTACCAATGACCATGACAGAATTGATGTTGGAAAAGTAGTCTACGGAGAATGCTCCGAACATTTAACTACAATTTTACCTCTGCGGATTTTAAAAGGCTCATTTATTAACATTTATTTTCTATTTTCACGCATGAGTGACTAATATAAAGATTCATTTTCGCTGATGAAATTAGGCTGGGAAATGATCGTGACAAATGATAAATTCTGGGCGTTTCAGGATGGCGTTCGAAAACTCAGTTACTGAAATAACGCCCAAAACAACAGAAGCGTTTATCACAAACTGAATGCAGAGTCATAAAGAACTCTCAGAAATAATATTTGCACACTCAGAATTAAACTTCATAAATATGGTTAATGAAAGCGCAGGGATAAGAACGCAGAGCAATGATTAAGAACTAGTTTACACGGCCAGTTGAAATGACGGGATTACATAGTTTCCTTGCACAAATCCCCCAGGTGTGGATGCCCAACAAATATATCCATCCCAACAGTACCCGCCATTAAAATATTCTTGTACTTGTGCACTGGTGAAATTCGAATCACAGATACGGTCATTGAGCGTCCATGTGAGCGTCACAGACACACGCAACAAGCGGACACCAAACAAATATATAAATAAATAAACACTCCAACGGTATAATCAGGTAAATATTTTGGATGGAGCAGCTATACAACGATTAAATTATTTAATGGTGCTGAAGACTCTCCATTTTTAATCAATAGTCCATTGAAATCCCCTGAATGTCAATGAACAAAAAAAATCAGCAAAAGAGGGAAGTAGTTAAACCAAATGCTAGGCAGAGGATTGGGTGACTATGCTCTTCTTTTTTGCATCAATACAGCTTGCTGTCTTATATATGTAGGTTTTTAAAAATTGAGTCTCTGCAACTGGTTTTCAGGTTTTATAAATTTCTGCAAAATTTACTGAGCTTCTGTACGATAGAAAACTTTGAAATAACATTAGCAAGAGGTATTTTTAGCAAAAGTAATTTAAAAAAATGCAGCAGTAATAATTGAGAGAAATTTTCTCTGCCATGTATGGGAGAAAACGATTGACGGAAGTGATATGCGAATCTAAGTGAAAACACAAGTTTTATGAACTAACTGGTACATGCACTGTTCATTCAAGATGTCTAATTCCTTCCTCATCATTTTTAATGAAAATGTCAAACTTCGTCACCTATTCAACGAAGCTGCTCGACCGCTTGGGCTATGCAGTTAGATGTAATCGCATGAAATTAGCTGAAGATTGACTTTTAAATTAAAACTAGTCCACCCCCCTTTATTTGAAATAAGAATGAAGGTGAAATAAGAGAAAGACCGTAAAAAATATAAAAAATACAATCACTCGAGAGTTGATGAGGCTGCGTGAACACGGCCCGTCAAAATATATAGGGCTGGAGCTTGTATCACAGATACGCTCATCACACACTGCAGGCTGGCTTCGGACAGACCGACCGGCGGACGCGGCTCTTATTATAGTATAGATTGTATTCCCTATTGCGGACAAGCGAAAATTCTTTTTAGGTTTCCGGGTCGCTTCCGGTACGCGTCCAATCAATGTCCATAGGAGCAACCGAAATTGATATCGAGTCATCGCTAAACTCCTCGGGTCACGAAATCTAATTAGTCTACGGATAATACAACCAGTATTTAACTATCTTTTTAATCTCGAAAGGAATTAGACTCTTCTCATTTTATGTTATCACTAGTCCACCCCCCTTTAATTGAAATAAAAAAGAAGACGAAATGAAGGAAAGGCCGTGAGAAATTAGGAAATTCAATCTCTCGAGACTTGATGAGGCCGAGTGCACACGGCCCGTCAAAAATGCATAATAAAATTTGACAAATCACATGACACACGTTCCTATTTCCTAAGAATTCACGGGAGATTCACTCCTACTCGAATGTGATGGAATAATGCACTGGAAATTGTGGAGTTGATGAAGCTTGGATCACAGATACGCTCATCTCACACTGCAGGCTGGCTTCGGACAGACAGACAGACAGACGGACAGACAGACAGACAGACAGACAGACGGACAGACAGACAGATAGACAGACGGACAGACAGAAAGACAGACAGACGGACAGACAGACAGACAGACGGACACCCCTCTTATTATAGTATAGATTTATATTCTATGATCTCATACGAGCGAGTGTTGAAATGAATTATATGCTATTAAATTATACGTTATTAAAAGATAAGTTATTGAATTATACGTTATTACTAGATAAGTTATCAAAATAGATATTATTGATTTCGGCTATGTTATTTTTATTGAATTATACTCGCAGTGTTCGATACCCTCACCACATAAACATAATAATCGTTAGTGTTTAGTGGGTGAGAGAAGCAAGTTAATGAAACACGCCTAACGGAGTGAGTGCCTATCAAGCAATATTTACGGCATAGAACACACAAAGCCTCATGAAGAATCATTTACGAAAACGAAAACAAGTTCTAAGACCTCGCCCACCTACCATAAAAAAATTTTTTTGCAATAAAATATCTATTATAATATGCTCTAACAAAACGCGTGAACTATTTACTTAAGTAAGTAGTTTATAATATCCATGTAAGTACATATATATGCTGTATAAGTACATAATTCATAATCGCTAATGTACCACAAAACGTAACGTGTGTCTGATTATAAGAAATGTGTATGTTACATGTATACATACATAGAATTACTGTAAGAAAATTGGATAATTGAGCGCTGAAAGTAATCAAAGAGCGATCTATTACACATACATATATGTATAATTTACATATTTTGAATGACGCACGTCATTTAGTATATGTAATATACATATGTTGAAGTACGTGCGTCATTTATTATATGTATATTAAACGATACGCGTCACAATCAACCGAAAAGGGCTCTCAGAGGTAGAACTTCTGCTGATGGTTCTGAAAGTTAGACTTCAGTGATTAGCACTCGCCGTGCCAAGTTAGAGCTTACCTGACGATTTTATTGTGCTCTCAACTATATAATTCAGAAAAGTTTCAACAGAAAAATATCATCAGAAAAGATTCATCACAAAAGAATCATTAGGTCGCGTACGTAAATTACGAACATTGGCTAGCATTATTTCAAGTTTCTATAATGTGCGCCTAGGTTCAGGGACGAGCTACTAATGTTGCGACAACTTGTGACTGGTGTGACGGAATCAGTTTATGACCGACTCAAGCGAATGTTTCACGTAAATATGCTTTAGTTTCTGATTCTTTTACTCTCTAGTTATGGGAATGTTACTGAGTTAAAGTTGGAAATTATCTCAAAGTTTCTAGTGATTACGAAGGTTATAAATTTAAATGTCTGTTAAACCCATTGTTTCCTTTATAACCTTCATTTTTAATGTTAAGACATTTGAATGCATTTTTCGTGCTTCTCTGGTTATTCGATTCTTTACTTTTTAACTCTATTTTTATATTTATTCAATGGAAGACACTGCATGCTTGTCTTAAATTGCCTCCGTTGAATTTGTCCAAGATCGTTCGTACCGTTACCCCGAGCGCCTGAACTCAGAGGGTAAAAATGCCAGGGATTGATTATTTTCATGAATTAATACCAAAGATACCCTTATTTCAATCTCAATTATGGTTGTTAAATAAGAGTGGGAATGCAGCCCTTTAAATGTGTGGCACTTTTGACAGTGAAATCTAATGAATAACTTTTATTTCCAATATTTTAATTTACGTTTCCCACCGGTGATCTCCAGATGCTAAAATGGATGCCATTCAAATGAAGAATAAAGAATCAACCTTTTGAAACACACAGACCACTTCAGTCCGAGCGCTCATGACAATTTTTTTTACGAGTTTCATGACTGGACCACGAGCCGATAATAAGTTATTGCAAAGAACAAGTGAAGACGACAAGTGGGATTTTGGTTCAGAAAATGATGGCCGCTCACCGTAACGGCGTGTAAAAAGTGACTGGAAATGGCTCAATTATCGTTAAGGTAAGGCTAAGCAATTCCTAAATGGTGTCAGTTTGTGTAGAAATGCTCCCTCCTATGCTTTGGATACAATACAATTTCACGCATAGAAAATTTTTTCTCTTGTACAAACGTATTTCACACGTTTTTAAATTAATTATTCAGCTACCATGAATGATTTTAAGAAAAGAATTACACAATCCCAAATGAAACTAAAGCATTTAGTATTCAGTATCTGTAATGCTGCAAACAAATCGCTTACTAGTTTCCTACCTGTGCATTGTCTCAATATGTGAAAGGAATTTTTTAAATTTATCCTAAATCTGAGATTTCCCAGAAATCAACCTATTTCATCAATGATAAAATATAGTTGCGGTCCTAACTGAAAAGACTTAGCTACATTGATGCAAGCACAACAAAAATATAACTTAATGTAAAAAACATTGAGCTTAACACACGGTAGAGGAAACAAGGTAGGGTCAAACCAGTCATTTTTTTCGTCGACAGTGTGGGTTTGCTGACGTCACGGCAACGAACTAATGACACGCTCGTATTGCATCTGGTAGCACTGCTACCCTTAAATCTAGCTCTGCTATTGGTCTAACGACATTGCGTTTTGGTGACGTCATAAAGTTTGTTTGAAATAAAATCTTTATATTGCCTAGTCGAACAAGAAGAACTTCGTATTTTCCCCCAAAGAAATGACCCTACCTTGCTTCCTCTACCGTGACTTAGCACCTAGGAACGCACGAAAGCTGTGTCATGTCGTCAGTTCATTTAAACTGAAGAAAAAATTTTGGTAGGATATCGTTGCAATGCAAGAAAATTGCTTAGCATGACCAATGTTTACCGGGATCCCTCGCTTATCGCGGTTGGTCGGTTCTGAGACTGGCCGCGAGAAGTGAATTATCGCGAAGTAGGGACAGCATATATACCGTACTTGGACTTTTACATGAATTTGGACTTTTAAAACCCATCCTGTTACGTCCGCGATAGTCGAGCTGCGAAGTAGCTAGGGAACTCTTTTCATTTTCGCACGAATATTGTTGAGCTTCGAAAGCGTCTTACCGCGCTAACATCATCACACGATTACTACTCACATAATGCAGCGGCATTTGAAAAGTGAACAGAATAGATCTAAGTCGATCTCAGATGCAAAACCATTTCATTTTTCTGCTTCTTTTAACTCTAACACAAATTTCGCTGACAAATACTCTTCAGTCATGTGGTACACTGCAGTCATGTGGTACACTTCAGTCATGTGGTACACTTCAGTCATGTGGTACACTTCAGTCATGTGGTACTCTTCAGTCATGTGGTACACTTCAGTCATGTGGTACTCTTCAGTCATGTGGTACACTTCAGTCATGTGGTACACTTCAGTCATGTGGTACAATTCAGTCATGTGGTACACTTCAGTCATGTGTGGTACACTTCAGTCATGTGGTACACTTCAGTCATGTGGTACACTTCAGTCATGTGGTACTCTTCAGTCATGTGGTACACTTCAGTCATGTGGTACTCTTCAGTCATGTGGTACACTTCAGTCATGTGGTACACTTCAGTCATGTGGTACACTTCAGTCATGTGGTACACTTCAGTCATGTGGTACACTTCAGTCATGTGGTACACTTCAGTCATGTGGTACACTTCAGTCATGTGGTACTCTTCAGTCATGTGGTACACTTCAGTCATGTGGTACTCTTCAGTCATGTGGTACTCTTCAGTCATGTGGTACACTTCAGTCATGTGGTACTCTTCAGTCATGTGGTACACTTCAGTCATGTGGTACTCTTCAGTCATGTGGTACACTTCAGTCATGTGGTACACTTCAGTCATGTGGTACAATTCAGTCATGTGGTACACTTCAGTCATGTGTGGTACACTTCAGTCATGTGGTACACTGCAGTCATGTGGTACACTTCAGTCATGTGGTACACTTCAGTCATGTGGTACACTTCAGTCATGTGGTACTCTTCAGTCATGTGGTACACTTCAGTCATGTGGTACTCTTCAGTCATGTGGTACACTTCAGTCATGTGGTACACTTCAGTCATGTGGTACACTTCAGTCATGTGGTACACTTCAGTCATGTGGTACACTTCAGTCATGTGGTACACTTCAGTCATGTGGTACAATTCAGTCATGTGGTACACTTCAGTCATGTGTGGTACACTTCAGTCATGTGGTACACTTCAGTCATGTGTGGTACACTTCAGTCATGTGGTACACTTCAGTCATGTGGTACACTTCAGTCACGTGGTACTCTTCAGTCATGTGGTACACTTCAGTCATGTGGTACACTTCAGTCATGTGGTGCACTTCAGTCATGTGGTACACTTCAGTCATGTGGTACACTTCAGTCATGTGGTACACTTCAGTCATGTGGTACACTTCAGTCATGTGTGGTACACTTCAGTCATGTGGTACACTTCAGTCATGTGGTACACTTCAGTCATGTGGTACACTTCAGTCATGTGGTACACTTCAGTCATGTGGTACACTTCAGTCATGTGGTACACTTCAGTCATGTGGTACACTTCAGTCATGTGGTACACTTCAGTCATGTGGTACACTTCAGTCATGTGGTACACTTCAGTCATGTGGTACACTTCAGTCATGTGTGGTACACTTCAGTCATGTGGTACACTTCAGTCATGTGGTACACTTCAGTCACGTGGTACTCTTCAGTCATGTGGTACACTTCAGTCATGTGGTACTCTTCAGTCATGTGGTACACTTCAGTCATGTGGTACACTTCAGTCATGTGGTGCACTTAAGTTTTCAGGTGGACTTCAAACCTCTCTGAAAAAAGAGCCGGAATTTTTCATGTTCACTGGCAGCAAATTCTTGTGACAAATTGTTGACATTGAATTGAAATTTGACATTGGCAGCAAAAACTATGTGACAAATTCTTGAAATGTAAGTCGCAAATTTCGATCAGGTAAATGCTACAAATAAAATTACATAAGTAAGTAAATGTAAAAAATATTTTTCCAAAAATCGTACAGTATTACTCAAAATCACATTCAAATATCAATATAAGGAAGTTATGCTGGGAAAATAAATTTTCTTAATTATATCAAACCTAATCTAGCAGAAACAGGTTATTTATTCTCAAATAAATGAAACAGAGTTTTGAAAGTATTTGCATTCAAAATACAAAAGTTACTGCAAGAACTTCTTTTAAAATATTTTTTTATAAAAAATATGCGTTTTCTTACCGGTAACATTGTTATATTATTATACATTTAACTTTTCAATAATTGTTTGAGCTTTCCCGGTAATACCATCACGACATTGATGATACTAAAACATGATGATTTTTGTATTAAATGAATACTGGTAATTTATTGAAGCTCAACCTGAGCAGGGTTAAATCAAAACACTGTTCACAAATTGCAGATCACAGCATTAGTTAGTTATCTGACTACGCTGAAATATTCTCAACTACATCGTGTTTATTAAAGTGTTTTCTTTTCTTATTCACGTCGTATAATATTATTGTTAACCTCACGGCAATTTCTGGTTTCCTTCGCTCGTGAGTATATTCTTAAAGCATTATTTAAGCAGGTAATTTCGTGAATTGCTCCAATTAGGCTAGGTTGGAAATGTTTTGGGACACTTTGTGCAAGAATTCCTTTAGAAATTTCTGATTTCGGTGAATTCTTTTGTGTCAGCATTATTTGTACAGGAAATATTATAAACTTAAGCTGTGGTAAAATATATATTTTTTAAGCTCGTTATTTGGCATACTAGTTGTACGTAGAAGTGAAAAGATAGTTCCTTATCTCGACTTTAATGGTATTGACGCAGAATTATTTAAATCCACAAATCTGCGGATTTTTATGTCAACTTAAATCCGTGATATTGCGAGTTTATAAGCTCGTATTTCAATATAAGTGTGCAGTAACGTGAATGCTTTCAATAATGGATCACTGGTATTATATTTTTTACTTGTATTTAGTTGAATTATTGAATCTATATTAACATCATTGAGGGAATGCATTTTTTTCATGTTTTTTCAAAAATTTGACATGAATATTATGATACTCATATGTGCTATCAACTAAGAATTTTTGCATTGAGACATTTAACAACATTACCGAGCCAATAGTTGTTTACGTATCATCTGTATTGTAACTTACCTTTTTTCTCTCTTTTCCTGAACAGTATTAGTTATCCAAAATTAATTCTGTTCACCAATTATTCATTTATTATTGTAGTTACATATATAATATAATCAAATCTAGATTAAGCAACAATAGGATTACCTTGCCCTAAATCATTAATCTCGACTAGTGACATGGGTATTACGATACTTATGTGTGTGAAGCATATAAGAACCCCTACTTTAAGATATATTAAAACCCAGAGATGAGTTTTTTGTTTGTTCCAACTTTATTGGAAATACCGTGTTTTTATTTTCTCTTTTATTTTCTAGTTCGAGATTGACTATCTGAATTTCTTCCCATTTTACAATAAAAGAAAGAAAAAACGTTCATTTCCAAAATAGTTGATACATGAATTGATTGATTGATAAACAAACCATACGAGGCGAACTAATGGACAAACCATATGAAGCGTACTATTAGACTAACCATGTTAGGGGCTAATTGGCGTGTCGAGTGCTAATGTTGTTATTGAGAGAAACAGTCAATCTATCATAAGATAGCTGACAATTTATAAATAATTTGAATACTTCTAGAGAACATGTTTGGGTTTTGGATGGGGGTGCTAGTATCAGCTTCCAAACCCTAAACAGTCACTCGACAGTATTCGCAAAACCGTGAGAAAGGTTAATGAGGCGAGGGAACTCAGCTCGGTCTTTTATTCGGAGGAACGCCCGGCGGACTGGCGGGATCTTGACTGGAAGATTTTCTCTAGGTGGGCACTCCGTGCCAGCGAGGTCCGGCGAGCGATGGTGTCGGCAGGATGTAATGAGTTGTGTTTGGGAATTTATATAAGCCCAATTTAGACTAACTAGTAGCATCAGCCTTTATAAAAAGAACCCGTGACGTTGGTGGTGTCACTTATGGTATCAGCTTTATTAATCCCAAGCTGGACGAGCAAGTTATCGTAGTAGAAGCAGGTAGTTTAGCTAGCCTGTGAGTGTAATCTTAGGCTTACTAGCTTCCAAAAATAACCCATGTGAATTGCAAGGGAATAAATTGTAAATGAGATCTCTCAGGCCCAAGCTCAGGTAAGATTCAGTTAAGGCAAAACAAGGCCCAGGGAACTGAGTGTGTGGTGGCGTTTGGCGATGTCGTTGAGGTTGAGAGATGTACGCACGCTAGCGAGTCACGAAAAAGAGTGCGTCAGTTCAAGCGTCGCGCTTGGATGTTGCCACTTCCGGCTGCTTTAAAACTCGAAATGTCGATTGATTATTTGATCTCTCATGTATTTACACACAAACTTCAATGATTACGAATTAGAAGTAGAAAATAGTTAATAATAATTTAGAGTAAGATTTTTAATGCTAATAATTATTTTATTTAAGTGGGAATGGGAAAGTTTATAATTTTTACGCTTTGTAGCGAATGCTACATTAACCCCAAGGCGCAGACCGAAAGGTCCACCCGCTGCAATCATTTGTAGCGGGAAGGAGTTCGAACAACGCGACCATGCCGGGTTTGGCGGTCGGAAAATGTTACTGAGCGGGGAAGTTTCACCAAACGGGTCTGCAAATTTAGATCGGCAAGAGTTCTAGGAACAGGAGTTACTGCAGCGGGCTCGTCAGGTCTATCCAGACTTGTCGCTGTTTCAGTAAAAGGGCTAGAATTAGAGTCTACGATAGGCTTAAGGATAGGGTTTAAATGTACTGGCAGATAGAAAGGATTACACTCGAGTTGACTAGGCAACAATGCAGCCAACTGAGGAAACTGAGATGGTAGATACGGTCGAGTCTCAGTGGAAAGGGAATTCTGTGGAGAGAATGATGAGTTAGAAGTTACACTATGATCGGAAGTGTACGCGACTTTTAATCGATCAATGCTCACAGAGTCGTGTGAACCAGATCTTTCAAGGATTAAATCCTTGGGCGTCTTTTTCAATATTTTGAATGGGCCATCATAAGGGCGCGTGAGTGTAGGTTTGATGGCGTCATTACGGACGTACACATGTGTGCAGTCTTGCAAAGCAGGATCTAATTTGTCTTTTGTTTGAGGCATTCGTGGAGCAACATACTTGATCTGACGCATGCAATCTTTGAGACAGGTTACATATGCGGAACGGTCAGCGGATGAAGATTCAGGCAATGGTTTTGGGTCAACAATGTCGCCGGGGAGACGAAGTGTTTTCCCATACAACATTTCTGCTGCTGTGCATTTCTGATCTTGCCGATTTAAATTCCTAATACTCAGCAGTACTACTGGAAGTCTGTCAGTCCAATCGTGGCTGCAATTAAGGCAGCGCAGCGCAACTTTTAAATCTCTGTGGACTCTCTCAATAAGTCCATTCGACTGCGGATGGTAAGCGGTAGTGCTGGTGTTAGTACAACCTAAGGCGGCGCTAAGCTCACTCCAAAATTTGGAGGTAAATTGTGATCCCCGGTCATGTGTGACACTTAAGGGAACCCCAAATCTGGAAATCCAGGTGGTCATGAAAGCGCGAGCTACAGTCTCAGTTTGGGTATCAGGAAGAGGCACGGCCTCAACCCATCGAGAAAACCTATCAATGATGGTCAACAAATAAGACTGACCACGCGATAAAGGCAAAGGACCCACCAAATCTAGGTGTACAGAGTCGAATTTGTGTCCAGCAAAAGCACAGCTCTGTAACGCTGCACGATTATGTTTCACAATTTTGCTACTCTGACATGCATGACAATTTTGCACAATTTGCTTGACCTCTTTACGCATCGCTGGCCAGACGAAACGATCGGAAATCAAACGCAATGTACGGTTAATACCAAGATGAGAGAGAGAATGATAGTGAAGAATAGCTACTCTGCGGAGAGTCGCAGGAAGATACAAACGAGAAGGTCGCTCAGCATCACGGTACACGCCGTCAACCAAGGTTAATTTCAGAAAGGAAGTGTTAGAAGGTTTGAGAAGATCCTGGAGTTCAGGATCCTCCTTCTGAGTCTTGGAAATATTACCGAAGGTGATTTCACCACTGGTTTGGACAGAGTTGATTCTCGATAAGCAGTCAGCGACAGTATTGTCGAGACCTTTGATATATCGGATATCAGTGGTGAATTGACTAATGAAGGAAAGGTGTCGAGCTTCTCTTGGGGAATGTCTTTCAGAAGGCATCTTAATCGCTGAGGTCAAAGGTTTGTGGTCTGTGTAGATCACGAACTCCCTTGCCTCTAGAGCATAGCGAAAGTGTCTCACAGACAGATAGATAGCTAGAAGTTCCCTACCGAACGCGCTATAAGCACGCTCAGCGGGCGACAGCTTTTTGGAAAAGAAGGCAAGAGGAGAGATGTTAGTTCCTACTTTCTGTTGCAAAACGGCACCTACAGCAGTACTTGAGGCGTCAACTACCAGGCTGAAGTCAGCATTAGCAATAGGGTAGGATAATTCAGTTGCGGTAGCTAACTTGTGCTTAATCTCCTCAAACGCTTTGCGCGCATCCTCCGTCCATTTTACCTCAGTAGATTTACCTTTTCGTTTCGGTTCGAGCAAGTCTGACAAGGGGGCTAAAGTTTAAGCACAGTTGCGTATGAAGCGATGATAGAAGTTAACAGAACCTAGGAACCTTCTTAGTTCCTTCTGGGTCTGTGGAAGAGGAAAGTTTTTGATCACTTCTACTTTGGAAGGCAAAGGTTTTAGACCTATGCTAGAGATTTCATGACCTAAGTAAATCAGTGATGGCTTTCCGAGCTCGCATTTTGCAGGATTTACCAGGAGTCCATTGTCGGACAATCTTTGAAAAACGACCCTAAGATGGTCTTTGTGCAGCTCCGGGGTGGTGGATGCCACTAGGATGTCGTCTAGATAGACATAGGCGAAAGTGAGATCTGAGAAAATTTCAGCCATGTGGCGTTGGAACGTTTGAGGAGCGTTCCTTAAGCCATATGGCATCTTTAGAAATTCAAAGAGACCAAACGGAGTGATTACCGCGGTCTTAGGGATAGCGCTCTCCTCAAGTGGAATTTGATGGAAGGCGCTCTGGAGATCAATTTTTGAGAAAATTTGTGCTCCCTCTAAATTTGCAATGAAATCATGAAGATAAGGAATAGGGTAGCGATCAGGTAGAGTAACGGCATTCAACCTGCGGAAATCCCCGCATGGTCTGAATTCACCGTTAGCCTTGGGTACTAGCAAAAGAGGGCTAGCCCAAAGACTTTTGGAACTGCGGATGATGCCGCATTCTTGCATGCGCGCAAATTCTTTCTTGGCTAAAGCCAATCGATCAGGCGGTAGTCGCCTTGCTCGGGAATAGACTGGCGGTCCAGTGGTTTCAATATGGTGTTTCGTGCTAGTCTGCATTTTTTTAGAAGCTAAGTTAGAATTTGTTAGTGCAGGGTAATCTGCCAGAACCTGCTCGAACATGCACTCTTCCTTGAAAGCGATGGCGAAGGAATGCAAAACGTTATCTTTAGCCATGCCACAAGCGGGAATTGACATCTGTGTCTCCTCGTCCCTAATTTTATGGTTTTTCACATCTACAATTATGCCAAACTTGGCTAGAAAATCGGCACCTATTATGGGCTCTTGAACCTCAGCTATCATGAAGGTAAATGTGAATTTTCTCCTCAATCCCAGACTACACTCGAGTGCTCTCTCGCCAAAACAAGCTATTGGCGTGCCATTTGCTGCGCGTAGTGTTGCTGAACGAATATTATTTTTATCTTTCGCCGTAGCTGGTATTATAGACACGCTCGATCCTGTGTCTATTAGGAATCGAAGCTTTGTGATTGGGTCGAAGACGACAAGAAGGCGAGTGGTCTGGGAGTTAGCTAACGCAGTACTCGCTACTATGCGTTGCTGTTGGCGTTTCCCGAAGTCATTTCGGTATAGCGAGGACAATGTCTAGAGGCACATTTGCGAGCTTGGTCGCCGAATTTCTCATGATACCAACACAAGAGACTGTTGGCATCGCGAGAGCGCGATCGAAAGCGGCGGTTTTGATTTGACCTATCATAAGATCTACCTCTATCAAAACGTTGAGGAGGAGGAAAAGGATAGTGATAGGGATAGTCGTAGGCATCTTGGTAGCTTTGGTATCTCCCTGGGCCTTGCTGGATGTGAGCTACGCTCTGACCTAGCTGGCAATTCTGGAAAGCTTGCTATAGCTCAGCGATGTCTTGCTGCATCCTATCTATTGTTGCTGAGGATTGATTACTAGCAGTATTTGAGGGGCTAAAATTTGCAGCTGCTGCGTTCAAAGAAGCTACCTGCGGTGCTTGTGACACGTTTAGGTTGCGCATCACTGTCTCAGTGGACTCTGCAAGCATCTCTAAAGTTTGGTCCGGGCTTGCTAGCGATAGAAATGGACGCACATTGGAAGGAAGTTTATTCATGTAAACTTCTTTCAGAAATCCCTCAGCTACGGCAACACCCGCTGCAAGTTTCCGCAACTCCTTAACTAACGAAGTGGGAGAGAAAGAGACAGAGACAGGTGGAATTGCTGAGGCGTCTACAAGGCTTCTGAATTTGTCCGCATCGGACATCTGCAATTTAGCCATAATTTTCCCTTTTAAGATGCCGTAGGGATTAACAGTCGGAGGGTTTTCTAACAATTGATTGGAGTCGTTTAATAATTTCGTGGGAGCTGCGGACACAAGGGCATAAAACTTATCGTTTTCGTCCCTTACTTTATGATACCTAAACATTGCCTCCACTTGGTTAAACCAAGTGTGGCTGTCTTCTGGTATGAAAGGCGGCAGACTAAGAGGTTTTGTGCGCGCTCGATCTTCATTATCTGTGTCAGGCATGCTAGCAATTTTCTTTTATGAATGCGAAAATTAAACTATAACTGCTTGGAATTACGTATTCAACGCCTAATAAATTTGATTATTAAGGTGTCAAAGGTTTGCGTTATTACTCTACCTACTCAATCATTCAAATAAAGTTGAAACGGAAAGAAGAAAATATAAAATTGGAAACGAAAATTTATGCGGTATGCGGCAATTAGCGTAGGCACAAAAAAAACAGGCGAGAAAAATTATTTTTCTACCTATTGTGGCATATGAGACAAAAAAAAGGACAGGATAGCGCTGAAAAAAAATTTTGTTAGAGCTGCTCAAAGAACATTAACACGGTTAAATCCATAGAAATTCTCAAGGACTACGACATGGGAAACTTATCACTACAATGATATGCCAAAATTAACCTCTCTCACAATTTCTCAAACACTTATCGAGTTGAATATTTTTTTTATTTAAGTTTTAAGGCTGGGGTTTTAATCTTTGGGGTTTTAAACTCGGGGTCACCAGTGTTAGGTTAGGGGTCACGAATGGGAAAGTTTATAATTTTTACGCTTTGTAGCGAATGCTACAAACATATCTAATTTTCTCAATTATTAATTGAAATAATGTAAAAAAAGACAAATAAATTTCACGCCTTAGAATGGGATTTGTTACATTGATATGAATGTCTACAGTATGAAACGTAGAAGCATTAATCGGTAATAACTTGAGAAAAACGAAGTTGTTTTGGGAAACCAATGGGTAAATTAAATTTATTTAGGGTAAAACGTTGTCTGCTAATCCTCGACAAGTCATTTCTATTCAGTGTGGAATGAGCCGTCGAGCGAGTAGGTAGTGTGATAAACGTATTCCCTGTTCTTCTTGTAGGTGTGGTTCGATGGCATTGTGTCTGATGGCATCGTTAATTATTACAAGAAAATGAATCAGCTAACAGAATGTTATAGTTGATGCTTATTTGTATATTTTTCTTGTGGGTAACTGCTTCAATTTCCATTTGGAGTTTGAATTTTGAGGCTAGCAAATAGCGAGTCCGCACTTGGTGGAAGCTTTTAAAGAGGTGGACTCATATTGAACGCTGGTGGCTGGGTGGTGCCCGTGTAGAGCTGGCACTGTATACCGGCAACGCGTTACTCTCGAAAAGTTATAACTTCGGTTTTTGCGGTGCTTATCGTGAAATTTCTGGTGGCAGTTTAAATAGTAGAAGGATGCGATATTTCTCCTGTGACGTTGTATTTATGCAGTTTTATTTATATTTAATCTTGTGCTCAGAGAAGTCTACTCCTTTATAGAGCTTACTCTTTGAGCTGTGAGCGAGAAAGACTTAATTTGACTCTCGAAAAGTTATAACTTCGGTTTTCGTGAGGCTTATTGTAAAGTTTCTGGTGTCGGCAGTTGAAATGCAATAATAAATGGATGCGATATTTCTCCTGGGATTGTGTCGTGGTATTCATGCAGTGTTATTTGATCCTCTGCTCAGAGAAGTCTACTCCCTTACAGAGTTAATTAACTCTTTGAGCTCTAAGCGAAAAATATTTAATTGAATTATATACATCGTAATATTATTTAGTTTGGTAACAGAATTCAGAGGGAGATTATTAGCTTTATCATGTTCAAATTTTGGCTAGGGTAATGTTCGAATGGCCGGACGGTTTGAATCGTCGGTCATTCTTAGTTAATTTTCAATTTTGACGATCGGTAGCAATCCAAAAGACGCGTAGCAGATTACACCACTACAGGCCTTGCGGGTTGAGTTTTTAGATAGCTACTGAGCGCAAAAATTTAAAATTAACTAAGAATGACCGACGATTCGAACCGTCCGGCCAGTAGAACATTACCCTACCAATACAGAATAAAAATTTGCTTTATTTTTGCATTCTAGTACAGACAGTCAGTTAGATGGTATGTAAATAAAGTTTATGATTATATGTTATGAAATTGGTATGACAATTATTTTCTTGAGTTTTGAAAGTAATTTTGTCTATGTTTAACTGTTGAACTTTGTTCATAGTTAAAATTTGTAATTTCATTCTTATTTATATGTTGTGTTGTATTGTTTTTTGCAGTTAAAATTAATAATTGAATCTTTTTACAAAAATTAAGAAATTATACCCATCTAAAGCTGAATTTTAAGAAATTTTAAGTACCTGATGAAGAAAGTATCTTATATGTGACACTATCCCAGCCGGTACATGTAATGTAAGAGAGGATGGAAAAGATAAGAATCTAGCTGATAATGATCACATATGATTAATAAATGATATGTTTATCAAATATTAGTATAAAGTGCTGCCAAATGGAAGATAACTCAATGAAAATTAGTAAGAACTAATTTAAACCAACCCTTATAGATGAATGTAATACAAGAAAGCTGAAGTCTTTGTATGAAGTAACTCCACCTGAATGGATAAAAACCTAAGATATGCGTGTATTAGTTAATGTATAGGAAAACAACTTATTGTGAAATTACTGATGGTAAAAATTTAATTAATTGTGTATGTAAATGTGATAATAAGTTGTGGATTAAATTGAATAAATTAGTATGTGAAATTTGGCAGTGCAATCTTAGAAGTAAAGTAGGCTTTTATTTTACAGGCGTGTGTGTTGAGAAGCTTACCATGTATATACATAATTCGAAGTTCTGGCTCTCAGAGCATAATACCATGTAATATTCTTTGTACAAGGAAATGCTGTTGCACATCTGCAAGTTAGTTGAAAAACTATGTGACTTTTCATTATAAAGAATAACCATATGTACCATGCCTTAAAAATTGCTCCTGCAAAATCTAAATATTTCCCACTGGGAGTGGGCTCAAGGGGATGGCCCTTCATTACATCTTGGCTACTAAAGCAGCCCATAGACGGTCAATTTAATTATCAATATAATTGGCGATGATGAATATTGACATTTTATTGATCGTCTGTGGGCTTGATTGACGACTCAATTAATTGACTTAGTGGGCAAAAAAAAAAAATCTTGTCAATATATTGAGTCAATGATATTGACAAATTGATCATCTATGGATTGCTTAAGGCTCTCCGAAAATTTGTAGGCTACATGAGCTACTCTCAGAGAAGAACCTGATGGAGGAGTGTCAGTGGGTACTCTTCTGAAAATAGTATCCTCAAAACGAGCACTCCTTGGTGATATTGGTAACACTCTTTGCAGGAGTTTGTTGTGGACTTATCACTATTATAAAAGGAGCCCTGTCCGTCCACAAGTCACACCCACCAGCCTGCAGTGTGAGATGAGCGTATCTGTGATACAAGCTTCATCAACTCCACAATTTTTGGTGCTGTAACGCAGCAGATGGGGAGTCAGAATGAATATCTCTTGTATTGGTAGGTTAGATTAGGTTGTATAGAATATCAGCGGTTGAGACTTGGCAAAGTATTGGAAAGCCATAGAATAGCATGGGAAATCATGGGAAAGCCATGTTGAAGCTCAGTTCCTCCTACATCTTATCCTGCCATTTTTTGGACGGGCCGTGTGCACTCGTATTAATAATTAAGAAGGCTACATCTTTCCGTCTTCATTTCTATCTCTCACAAGGTGAAGGCTGGCAAATTATAAAAGTTTTTCTCCACTAACATACCACTTTAAGTTGAACTTTGTGGAATTTTTGTATTTTTGTTCAACTGAGTGGAATGAGATGTTGAATATAATTGTAATTTTATGGATGTTACAGAAAAGTTTGAGGTGCACAAGACTACTACAAGAAAATTGTATGAAACAAAATTAAAACTGAAGAAGGAAGTAGTAGGTGATGAAAAACAGGCCATCACTTAACCCCTCTATAACTTTCTGGCTCAACAAACTTAGTTCAAAATTGTTTGTTGTTCTCTTTAGTTGTTCATTTTGTCTTGTCATTTGAACAATTTATTTAAAGAGAAATACTTTTCATTAGTTAACAGTTTGTACTTCTATTGAATATTATAAAATGAATTGTTTCAGTTGTAGCAGGGATTTCCAGTAGTCATTCAAATCCTGGTCTTCTTAGACACACCTGTCATAAATTTTAGTGAAATGGATTTATTTTTAATTTTAAATACAGCTAACAGACAAATGTCTCCTACTATGTAGGACATTGCTATTAATTGGATCTGTTTTTAATTTTATATACATCTGGTAAAGAGAATTGTTTGCAAATGAGGCAATTGGCACTTGTTTTCATAAAACTTAATCATAGCTAAATGAAGGCACAATCCAGTTCATGTTTGGTATTTCAAAAGTTGTTTACTACAACTGACTTAAAATGTGAGTTTGGTATTGAACTTAATATTAAGGAGAGCGTCCCCCTTATAAATCCTTGCTTCTGGGATTTCTTGGGAAACTGGGATTTTTGCTGTTATAAGAAGTGTAAGAGGTCAGGTACATCCTGTGAAAAAATGAGACTCGTACGTTCACTCGTTCGCCTGCTACGGGGATTTAAAGAATGGGGGGGAGGGGAGGGGGAAGTGGTATTTTATCATGTTACACCTCCCCCTTGCCACTTTCTTCACGACTTGACGTTGCTATTTCATCTCCTATGTCTCTGGATTACTCTACAATGATTTTAGGGGTCTAACTTGAACCAAAAATTTTAAAAAAAATTTTATTTGTATTGTTTATGTTTCTTTGTTTTGCTTATAATGTAAACAATGGTTTCTGGGGTTTCAAAATGCTTCTCCTCCTACACTTTTTGAGCTACAGTGATGGTTTTGGTATCATTAAATGCGGGAAGACGCGGGCTTTTAGGGGTGCTAAAATTCGTTTCCTCAAATTTACATTTTCAATATGAAAAAGTGTAAAAATTGGAAAAAAATGCCCTTTTTCGGAAATGTAAAAATTTATGACGTCATAACTCATGAGCAATAAATAATTTTGGAATGAATTTTAGCATCCATAAAAGCCCGTGTCTTTCCGCATTCATTGATACCAAAATCATCACTGTAGCTCAAAAACTGTAGGAGGAGAAGATTTTTGAACCCCCCCCCCCCTTCAAACTTCGTTTTCTTCGATTTCCCATTTTCTTTTCAAGAAAATTGAACTTTTGCTCTAAGCAAAAACGATTCCAAATTCAATTTCCTATCAGTATATCAAATTTCATTGATCTAGGTTCAATAATAAAGAAAAAGGTCCGTATGGGGGACGCTCTCCTTAAGTTGCTGCAGTCCAAGTGTTAATGGTACCTGAGAACCACATATGAAGTTAGAGAGGCTTACAAAAACTTCTAATCTAATTTGTTACAAATAGCTGAATGGAAACTGGTTTTATGTTGTCTGGCAAGCCCTACAAGTCTTTTCTTGTTCAATATTCTCACTATCGTACCATACATTTTGTCAGATTTTTATGCAGTTTTGCATAATTATAAAAGATATGTGTTGGGTTAACCTGCCAGCTGCACGACATACAAACATGTGTGAGAGAGAACAGAGCAAATCTCTCAATGCAAACATAAATGTTTCACAATTCTTTGTTGTGTTGGAAGCAAAGTTCTGTCTTCGATCATTTGAAAATGAAACAACTGTGTTTACTCATCTCATGTGAAACACTTGAGATATAGTTTCCTTCTTGCCTTTTCTCATTCAAACTAGAACTGTTTATATATGATGCATAGTGAGCCTGAAATATATGAAACAGATTGATTACTATGAAATCTCATTTTTAGGATAAAGAGGAAAGCCATCATGGCTAAAAGTTTCATGTTAAAAAACTAACATTTTGGATTACAAAAATCCATCATGATTGTTCTAAAATACTATCAATCAAAGTGTTAAACACTGAGTATAAATCATAAGGTTGGAATTTCTTGCATAAAATGACTGCAAATCCTGCATTAAAATGTTACGTTTGATTTGTTGCTGACTTTACAGTTTAGAATTGGTGGCATAGAATTTTTTGACTTGCTTGTGCTTGTCCAGCATTGTACAATATATGTAAAAATGCGATGAGGATGCTGTTGAAATAGCTTTTGATTTTGCCTTTTTGGGAATTAAACCATAGGAGCTATTTTCACATTCGTTGTCTTATTGTAGGTGTGGTAAGTGCAGGTTGGACGGACTCATCGTTCATGAGAACCAACGCAGTAAAACCCAGAAGGAAATCAAAATATAAATGTGCTTGAAGATTTACTAAAGCATGCTCACACACACATTGACTGGGGGAAATGTGCAATGGAAGCAGCAGTAAAGAGAATAAGTGAGTGAGGGTGAAGAAGGATAAACCGTAAATTCCTGGCTTGACCCACAAAAGTGTCAAAATCTACCTTAACTGTAAGATAAGGTGTAATGTAACAAAGCATTTCATGTAGTTTACCATATGAGCTATGTCCCCTCATAGTGTGTACTGATGAAATGCCTTTTTTCCAGTGCTGTGTGTCGTGTAGATTAAATGTATGAGCTGTGTATGTAACGTGTTCTGATGAAGTGTCTTTTTTCCAGTGGTGTTTGTGACTATTTGAGATGGTAAAAATAAATGAGAAAGCTGGTTGTATAAGAGGATCGAATGTGGAGTCAATTTGATAGGCATTAAGGGACAGCAGGAGAGCTGTAGAAGATAGCCAGCCTAGTCAGTTGGGAGGGTTGTGCAAACTATCATCCCAACAACACCTGCTTTGTCCTGTAGTGCAACTTTTTTAGCCTAGGGTTCTCTTCTCAAGAGAGAATCCATTTTCATTTGGAAACGTACGGCTGAGAAGCTTACTACAATCCGTGATTTTAGCTCAGGTTTCTCTTCTTGAGAGAATCAATCCATTTTCTTTAGAAAACGTACGGCTGAGCTTACTATCTAAAAAGAATCAACCCATTTTCTTGAGAAAAAGTTCGGCGGGCTAGAAGCTTGCTACGATTCAGTGATTTTGTCGCCGGGTTCTCTACTCTCTCGAGAGAGAATCGATCCATTTTCTTAATAAAAGGTTAGTGTGAGCTTTGTTACGATTCCGTGGTCAGTGAATTGTGTGAACATGGGCTGTGCTATGTCGGCCGAGGAGCGCGCTGCGCAGGCCCGCAGCCGCGTGATCGAGCGCACCCTCAAGGAGGACGGCATCCAGGCCGCTAAGGACATCAAGCTCCTGCTGCTCGGTGAGTCTCCTCCTCATTGCGATTGTTTGCTTCGTGGTGTTTCTGATTACGTTTGTGTGTAACGTTTGGTGTTTATGATTATATTTGTGTACTTCATTTGGTGTTTCTTTGGGAGCTTGTGAGTTGTGAGCGTATGTTTGTGTGCTTCGTTTGGTGTTAGCTGGATTCAGTTGCATGTTGCAGGCTTACGCATTTATGTGCTTCGTTTGGTGCTACGTGTGTCGCTTTGGTGGCAGCTTCTGTTGCATGCTGCAGTTCATCGATCCTTTCCTTGCGCTCATATCTTTAGCGCTCTCGTACGTGTGCGTCATCGATTCTTTCCTGGTGCTATCTTTAGGGTTATTGTTGTATGTGTGTTATTGATTTCTTTGGGTTTTATTGTTTCAATTTATGAGCTTCGTTAGGGACCACCTTTTTTTTGGTTGACTGCTGTCCTGTTTTTCAGCACCTACTACTTTCTTCTTCAACTTTTATCTTGTTTCATGAACTTCTTTCTCAAATTTTCTGTTTCTATATCCCTTGCGCATGGATTCCCCATTTCCTTACCTACATACTAAATGATGCCTTCCTCCTTCCTCTCTTTGATACGCTCTTTTTTGTAGCGGTTAGGGAGGCTTAAACTAACTTATCGTAATCTGATGAGCTTCACTTGATGTTGTCTCTTTGGTGGGAGCTTAGTTGCGTGTTGTACGTACGTGTGTGGCATCGATTCTTTCATTCCGCGGATTTCATATCGTTTCATTGTTTACATTTATGAGCTTTGTTTTCTGTGTGTTTGATCGCTCCAGTTTTGGGTTCTTGTTGTACGCGTGTGATGTTGATATTTTATTGCGTTGCTGTCGCTCGGGTCGGCCATCTTCTCTAAGGTCTCCCTGCTTTTATTCTCAAATCTTCGTTTTGTGCTATCTCCATTTTATCTTCATCTTAGCTTTGGGTGGCTGTGTACGACTTGGTGTTCATTTCAATAGGGTTTCCCCTGCTCTGTTCAATTCTTACTCTCATTTTTGGTTCACAGTTTTGCGTTAAATTTATTTTCTGATTGTCGGTTGTTATTTTGTTAGTCGGTGCTCATTTCTTGTGGTTTTGATTTGTTGCTAATGGATTTCTGATGACATTTCCAACTCGCCGTTGTGTGGTAGAATCATTTTCTCCTTGTTATAGTCTTGTGCTCTTGTGAAATTTCTTCATTTGCCCTTATTTCTTTCGATTTTACCGTTGTCTGTTAGGTAGGTTTATGTTTTATCAAGTTCCATTACTTTCGTTAATTTCATTTGCTATTTTGTTTGTTGCTTGATTAAAATAGCATCGCTTTTCTTGCTTCTTCACTCATCACGGAGCTATTCTTTGGACATGGCTGCAATTAAGCTGGTAAATTCAATTGAGTGGAAGCTGTGATCGAAAACAATTTTTCATACGCCGTTAGATGCTTAGAATATTTTCACGACGTAGGCCCCTCAGGGGGATACAACTATTGTATCTTTGGGAATTAGCGCTCCCTGGGGGAAAATGTAAGGTCCTGAGCTGCGTGTTAGGTAGGCCTTCTTTTAGTTGAAATAAAATGTCTTGTTATATTAAGGACCACCTTTTTTTCGGTTCACTGCTGTCCTGTTTTCAGCACCTACTGCTTTCTTCTTCAACTTTTATCTTGTTTCACGAACTTCTTTCTCAACTTTCTGTTTCAATGCCCCTTCTGCATAGATTCCGCATTCCCTTATTTCAAAACTACATGGTGCCTTCCTCTCTTCGATATGTTTTTTTTAGCGGTTAGGGAGGCTTAAACTAAGATATAATCTAATCTTCCACGTGGTGGGTGAAAGAATTTACTATAGGGCAAAATCCTATCAAGTGAACCCATATTAGCACGCTCGTAGTCCACGATCTGCCCTCAACTACCGTAGTGAGAATGTCTTGTATTTTCAAAAGGTCTGTTCTTGGGAAGTCTCATGTTAATCGATGTGAAGAAGATGTGAAGGATGTAAGATGTAAAGGAGAACAAATGTTGAATTGTTCATTGTTTGTGGCAAACGCTTCGGAATGTTCAAAATTTTGTTAGCATGCAATTGCAGACATTAAAACGTGTTGCTTTCGTTGAACTTGATTTCAAGTTTATACGTTTTTGTGCGTCGTCTGTTGGTCGAGTCTGAGGTACTCTGTGCCAAAAATATTCGGAAACTAATATTCGTAGTGCAGGTTTTCTCTGCCTTTGACGCATGCGTAGAAATCTTACTTAGATTTTACTGGTTGAGTTACATTATGTGGTGGTAAAATTGTGAGTCACGTACGATGTTTCCTTGAAACAGTAAATTTTTTATAGTTCAAGATTCACATTGTTCTGTATGCGGGAAGTGCTTTGGGGAGAAATACTAAGGCAAGAAATATTTGGGTAAGAAATACCTTGCCGAGAAATACCTAGCGAGAAATATCGAGACAAGAAATACCTAGGTATGAAATACGTTGCCGAGAAATATTTATGCGAGAAAAATATCTAGACAAGAAATACCTAGGTAAGAAATACCTTGCCGATAAATACCTATGCCAGAAATATCTAGACGAGAAACACCTATGCGAGAAATCTAGACAAGAAATACCTTGCTGAGAAATAACATGCAAGAAATATCTATGCGAGAAGTGACTCGAAGCAAAAACACCTCGTGGTGAAAGACATGCATTGTTCCATACCTCTGACTTCCGGGCTAATGATGCCATTGTTTAGCTGGATTTTTTTATAAGTTACGTCGTCGGAGTGATGAAACGAGCGGCGTAAGTTCTTCTAAGTCAACTTAGTCACGCCATGTCCGGTTTTCGTGACCCTAATACTCAAATTTTGCTTATAACAAAGCTTTATGTGCTTGATAGGATCATGGTGTTTATTTGAATGGTCTCGTGATCACTCAGCATCTGGCAACCGTGTAGACCTTAGATAGTGAGTACTCCATCCATCATGTTACTCCATCCATCATTCATGTTACTCCATCCATCATTCGTGTTACTCCATCCATCATTCGTGTTACTCCATCCATCATTCGTGTTACTCCATCCATCATTCGTGTTACTCAATCCATCATTCGTGTTACTCAATCCATCGTTCGTGTTACTCCATCCATCGTTCGTGTTACTCCATCCATCATTCGTGTTACTCCATCCATCGTTCGTGTTACTCCATCCATCATTCGTGTTACTCCATCCATCATTCATGTTACTCCATCCATCATTCGTGTTACTCCATCCATCATTCGTGTTACTCCATCCATCATTCGTGTTACTCCATCCATCATTCGTGTTACTCAATCCATCATTCGTGTTACTCAATCCATCATTCGTGTTACTCCATCCATCATTCGTGTTACTCCATCCATCATTCGTGTTACTCCATCCATCGTTCGTGTTACTCCATCCATCATTCATGTTACTCCATCCATCATTCGTGTTACTCCATTGATAATTCTTAGTAATAATTTTACTATTCGTCATTTCTATTGTGAGTGTGCAAAAGAAGAGAAACTTTATTTAATTAATGTGCACCTCACTGGTATCATGGATGCAAGTGGTCAGTTGTAAACATTTCTCTATATTTCTATTACCTCAAACTACCCGTCCACTTTCCATTACCCCAGTGGGGTAAAATATCCGCAGGTTGAGAAACTCTGATGTAGGGGTTGCTCTGGGGCAGAATTGTTGGTATCCTCTTTTGGTGCGGAAAATTGGATTGCTTAAAACATCAAATGCTTGGAACAGTTTCATTTTCCGAGCAAAACGCTAAATTGTCACGGCTTGCGCGTTGCATTTTTTGGAATCCTTTTTTGTCTTCAAGTTGTGAACCTAGAAGAGACTAGGGCCTAATATCGAAAATATTCTGTTCAAACTTGGTACGTTGCTCAGCGGTGTTGTGCAACCCGTACAACACACCGCAATCGCACGTATCCATGCTACAGAGACTCGCAATATTCAGCTCTACCTTCGTACATTTCAACGCATCGCAATCGCACGTATCCATGGTACGGAGACACGCAACATTTAATTCTCACTTCGTACGTTTCTCAGGGGTGTTGTGTAACCCGTGCAACACATCGCAATAGCGCGTATCCATGCTACGGAGATCTGATACAGGGTAACTCGATCTCCAGACCTAGTCACATCCCCCACAGTTCTTGTGTATCTGTGTGTGCTTGTGTGGTGCCAGTCACCAGCTCTGTGAATGCCCTGCAGTTGCTGCTTCTTCCTCTCCTATAACGTAATCATGACAACTACGACGTAGCAAACTACTATGATAAATGCTTTTCCCATGTGAGGAACATACTTCGCGCTGTCAAGTTTTCCGTGTAGAAATACTGTGGGTGTTGTCAGACTTGTTCTTGGTAGAAAGTTGGCCTCACAGACAAGTTAGTAGTGAGTTTTGTTGAATTTGGGCTCAAATCAGCCGAAGGAAAAATCAAATTAGTGATACAAATGCATATATTGGCGATGAATGGGGCCTCTGCATATCTAAAGGCCTCTGCCTCTGCACAACTTTAGTCTCCATGGGAAATTGCCCTCACGAGAGAAATATGTGAAGTCCCGAGCTGAAGCCTAGGTAAGTTTCCTTTTCGTTGAAATAAAGGGTTTTCCTCTTCTCACATGCCATCTTTTTCGATTCACTGATTCTTTTTCTTTAGCATCTATTACTCGTTTCAGCTGTATTATTGTCAATCTTGCTATTTCTGTGCACATAGAACACACCTTGTGCATAGATTCCCCGTTTCCTTCCCCTCAGGGGATACAACTATTGTATCTATGGGATTTGGCGCTCCCAGGGGGACTATGCGAGGGCCTGAGCTAAAGGTTAGGTAGGCTTCCTTTTTGTTGTAATAAAATAGGTTTTTGTTTTGTTACGGACATCTTTTTTTGGTTCACTGCTGTCCTGTTTTTCAGCACCTACTACTTTCTCCTTCAACTTTTTTCTTGTTTCATGAACTTCTTTCCTAGCTTACTGTTTCTGTGCACCTTGTGCATAGATTCAGCGTTCCCTCAACTCCATACTAAATGGTGCCTACCTCTTTCCTCTCTTGGAACATCTTTGTCGTGGTTAAGGGAGGCTAAAACTTTCTCATATATTAATAATCCCCGTTTCCTTAACTCCGCACTAGATGGTACGTTTCTCGTCTTTTCGAAACACCTTCACTGTGATCAGGGAAGCCCTAACCAACTTGAAATATTAATCTGAAAATTATGGCTTTGCGTTCATTTGATTGTGAAGGCAAGTAGTCGAGGAGGTTACGCGTTGTTTTTGTTACAATGTTTACGTTTTTACGATTAACGACAACTTTACCAACAATACACGTGCTGTAGGATGGCGAAAGGACAGCTAGAGTCGCACACGATGAACATAACGCTTCGTCTGCGAAAGAATAACCGCTCTTTTTTATTTCTTTAATTCTTATTTAATTTTTATATCGAGTGTAGGGACGCATTTGAAGCTCTAGGATGCGATTTTATGACGTTGCCGGAGCTGCTGGAGAGCGCAGATGTGTCGTGGTGAGAGTCCTTATTTAGCTAGAGACAATGTTGATGTGCAAACATCTTCTTTTTATTGAGCAAATCTCGTCTCTTGGACGTAAATCGTGCTGTTGTGAAGAAATCTCGCTTTATTGTTAATAAACGTGTGTTCTCAGAGCTAACCTGCAGGTATGTCTTCCTTATGCGAGCTCAACTCCTCACAACGCGCATATCATAGAACGAAACCAGCAATTAAATGTACAAACGCATTTTCACATGCAATGAAATTTTCCGATTTCTAGAACTTATCTTTCGCTGAGGTATCAAACTGACTGGCCATATACAGTGTTACGTTTCTTTGCGTAAAGAAATGCACTGACTATGCAGCACGGTAGAGGAAACATGGTAGGATCATTTCTATGGGAGGAAATACACCTCCTCTTGTTCGGCTAGCCAATGGAACGGCTTCATTTCAAACAAACTCTATGACGTCACCAAACCGCCATGTCGTTGGGCCAATAGTGGAGCCAGATTTGTGGGTAGCAGTGCTACCAGATGCAGTATGAGCGCTGCTATTGGTTCGTTGCCGTGACGTCAGCGAAACCACACCGTCAACGAATAAAAGACTGGTTTAAACCTACCTTGTTTCCTGTACCGCGCTATATGCAGCCCGGGTAGTCGCGGCGTTCCCGCGTAACGAGGCGGTATCCTGAACTACCAATTATATTCAATTATGCAAAATATTCAGGTAAAAAATGAACATAAATAAAGTATTACACAATATTCAATGAAATATACTAAAATGAAGGAAATGTCACAAGTATTCAGTTACACAAAATATTCCGTTAAACAAATGAAAGTAAATAAAATGTTGCAAAATATTCAATTCAATAAATGAAAGTAAAGGAAATATTTCAAAATATTCAATTTTTAATATTTCCATGCGAAATTTGACCCTGAAAATAAGTCGGTACCATTTGAACTCGATGGCCGTCCTGTTCACACTCGGCCTTTTCGGGGAAATGTCCTCAAATGTAAGCTTTGCTTCAATGAAATATGAGCATCGAGAGCACGCGACACTTCGTGGTAACTCGGGCAGGTATCAGTATTTTGAGTGCTCTTTAAAAGTAAAGTACACCATCACATGACATTGTTTGACCTCAAGAGATGAGACACGGAATGGGAGGTTTTGTGTAGCTTCACCGCATGAAGTTGAAAACTGGTGTTTGATCTAAAAATTCATTTATGAACTTTGAAATTATTTATTGAATTTGAAAGTGCGTGTTTGACCACCCGTAATTTAATAAATCAGGCTATAAATCACTGATTACTTGAAATTCTTTATATAACGTGAGCATTCGTAACAGATTGTATTCTTTATTTAGAATTTGATCTGATGGTGTCGCTTAAGGCAAAACGTTCGCAATTTAAACAACCAGTTTACCACATGCGATACAGGAGTAGATTGCTTCTCAAGTCTACATTGTACAACCCAGTCTCACTTTTTCCCCGCCTGCATGCATGTTTTTCGCCGCCCAACTGATTAAATCGCTTAAGCGGGGAAAAACATGCATGCTCCGTCTAAGAAGTTAGACTGGGAATGAGCACATTAGAATATAGCTACTCGTGAGCCCGGATAAGTTCAGCGACTTCCAGGGCATCCCATCATCAACGCTATTCTAAGGCACACAGTAATGTTTCACCTAATTTACTTAACCTAAACTGCGACTTGCCAACCTACAATCTTATAAAACCTTTAAAACTAGAGACTTTTGAACACACGCTTATAATTTTTTCTTCGCAATTCAAGTCACAAAAGGATATAGGTAAATATTTCAGCATTTCTTCAGTACAGAGTGAGGCAGGATGACGCCCTAGTGTGAGACTTACGAAACCTCGCTTAGAGTACGCAGCACTTCGGGGGCGCTGCCGTGCATACTGATGTGTGTTGCATGGTGAGTGAAGGGCTGTGGTGCGCGGTTATTCCTGCTGCTGCCATATGTTGCTGTAAATAGATGTGTGTTGCGTGGTGTTAGTGAAGGGCTGTGGTGCGCGGTTATTCCTGCTGTTGCCATATGTTGCTGTAAATAGATGTGTGTTGCGTGGTGTTAGTGAGGGGCTGTGGTGCGCGGTTATTCCTGCTGTTGCCATATGTTGCTGTAAATAGATGTGTGTTGCGTGGTGTTAGTGAAGGGCTGTGGTGCGCGGTTATTCCTGCTGTTGCCATATGTTGCTGTAAATAGATGTGTGTTGCGTGGTGTTAGTGAGGGGCTGTGGTGCGCGGTTATTCCTGCTGTTGCCATATGTTGCTGTAAATAGATGTGTGTTGCGTGGTGTTAGTGAAGGGCTGTGGTGCGCGGCTATTCCTGCTGTTGCCATATGTTGCTGTAAATAGATGTGTGTTGCGTGGTGTTAGTGAAGGGCTGTGGTGCGCGGTTATTCCTGCTGTTGCCATATGTTGCTGTAAATAGATGTGTGTTGCGTGGTGTTAGTGAAGGGCTGTGGGGCGCGGTTATTCCTGCTGTTGCCATATGTTGCTGTAAATAGATGTGTGTTGCGTGGTGAATTAGTGAGGGGCTGTGGTGCGCGGTTATTCCTGCTGTTGCCATATGTTGCTGCAAATAGATGTGTGTTGCGTGGTGTTAGTGAAGGGCTGTGGTGCGCGGTTATTCCTGCTGTTGCCATATGTTGCTGTAAATAGATGTGTGTTGCGTGGTGTTAGTGAGGGGCTGTGGTGCGCGGTTATTCCTGCTGTTGCCATATGTTGCTGCAAATAGATGTGTGTTACCATATGTTGCTGCAAATAGATGTGTGTTGCCATATGTTGCTGCAAATAGTTATGTGTTGCCATATGTTGCTGCAAATAGATGTGTGTTGCCATATGTTGCTGCAAATAGTTGTGTGTTGCCATATGTTGCTGCAAATAGATGTGTGTTGCCATATGTTGCTGCAAATAGTTGTGTGTTGCCATATGTTGCTGCAAATAGATGTGTGTTGCCATATGTTGCTGCAAATAGTTGTGTGTTGCCATATGTTGCTGCAAATAGATGTGTGTTGCCATATCTTGCTGCAAATAGTTGTGTGTTACCATATGTTGCTGCAAATAGATGTGTGTTGCCATATGTTGCTGCAAATAGTTGTGTGTTGCCATATGTTGCTGCAAATAGATGTGTGTTGCCATATGTTGCTGCAAATAGATGTGTGTTGCCATATGTTGCTGCAAATAGTTGTGTGTTGCCATATGTTGCTGCAAATAGATGTGTGTTGCGTGGTGTTAGTGAAGGGCTGTGGTGCGCGGTTATTCCTGCTGTTGCCATGTGTTGCTGTAAATTGATGTGTGTTGCGTGGTGTTAGTGAAGGGCTGTGGTGCGCGGTTATTCCTGCTGTTGCCATATCTTGCTGCAAATAGATGTGTGTTGCGTGGTGTTAGTGAAGGGCTGTGGTGCGCGGTTATTCCTGCTGTTGCCATATGTTGCTGCAAATAGATGTGTGTTGCGTGGTGTTAGTGAAGGGCTGTGGTGCGCGGTTATTCCTGCTGTTGCCATATGTTGCTGTAAATTGATGTGTGTTGCGTGGTGTTAGTGAAGGGCTGTGGTGCGCGGTTATTCCTGCTGTTGCCATATCTTGCTGCAAATAGATGTGTGTTACCATATTTTGCTGCAAATAGATGTGTGTTGCCATATGTTGCTGCAAATAGTTGTGTGTTGCCATATGTTGCTGCAAATAGATGTGTGTTGCCATATGTTGCTGCAAATAGATGTGTGTTGCCATATGTTGCTGCAAATAGATGTGTGTTACCATATGTTGCTGCAAATAGATGTGTGTTACCATATGTTGCTGCAAATAGATGTGTGTTGCCATATGTTGCTGCAAATAGATGTGTGTTGCCATATGTTGCTGCAAATAGATGTGTGTTGCCATATGTTGCTGCAAATAGATGTGTGTGGCCATATGTTGCTGCAAATAGATGTGTGTTGCCATATGTTGCTGCAAATAGATGTGTGTTGCCATATCTTGCTGCAAATAGATGTGTGTTGCCATATGTTGCTGTAAATAGGTGTGTGTTGCCATATGTTGCTGTAAATAGGTGTGTGTTGCCATATGTTGCTGCAAATAGGTGTGTGTTGCCATATGTCGCAGTAAATAGACGTGTGTTGCTACATGTTGCGGTAAATAGATGTGTGTTGCCATACGTTGCAGAAAATAGATGTGTGCTGCCATATGTTGCTGTAAATAGGTTTGTGTTGCCATATGTTGCTGCAAATAGATGTGTGTTGCCATATGTTGCTGCACATAGATGTGTGTTGCCATATGTTACTGTAAATAGATGTGTGTTGCCATATGCTGCAGTAAATAGATGTGTGTTACCATATTTTGCTGCACATAGATGTGTGTTGCCATATGTTACTGCAAATAGATGTGTGTTGCCATACGCTGCAGTAAATAGATGTGTGTTGCCATATGTTACATAAATAGACGTGTGTTAACATATGTTGCGGTAAATAGAATTGTGATACCATACCTAGCTTAACGATGACATTGCCCATAAAATTTCCACGGGTCCTGCTATTATCTAACAATACTGGCACCGTTCAAAGTTCAGTTCCACATTGAATCACGTTCAGCCTGCACTTGGCTTATCAATAGAGCGAGCTCAGCATTGCTTGTACTTATAGTCTCCGTAATTCCTGGTCGTCTTGGGGGTAAGGTCCCGAGGTAAGCTAGGGAAGGCTTTTGTTTCTCAAAATAGAATAACTTCTTCTTTGCTTTGTTACAGACCATGTTTCTTCAGTTCACTGCTGTCCTGGTTTTCAGAACCTGCTACTTTCTTCTTCAACTTTAATCTTGTTTCACGAACTTCTTTCTTAACTTACTGTTTGTATGCACCTTGTGCGTAGATTCTGCGTTCTCTTGACTCCACTCTAAATGGTACCTTCTTGCTTCCTCTGTTTTGACCGCCTTTGTTGCGGTTAGGGAGGCTTAAACTAACATCCAATCAAATCCTGGTCTTCGCGTTCGTTCTCTGTTTCATTAGAGATATAAAGCATTAGAGATATAAAGATTTTGAAGAGCGAAATGTTGTATCCTTAACCCTTAGTCAGTAAATTTTTCGTGTTATACACACCCCTGATTTTTTTGTGTTCGTTCGTGTGCAGCGATTACAGCAGTTTTTATTATCCCCTATGTGGCACAAGAAACTTGTAGTGCTTGTCCTGTATCTGCGAATTTTTCGTGTTCTCGGGATCCCCGTTCTGCTGTGCTCGTTTAGGAAGCGATGGTTTACGTAAGCCAATTTAGAGCAGTTTTTATCGGCTCTGTACCGCTGGGAAGCGCGTCTCGCCGGCTCTGTGGGATGGTGATGTGTGTGTGGTGGTGTATGTGTGTGTGTGGTGTGTGTGGTTTGTATGTGGTGACGTGTGATGTGTGTGTGGTGATGTGTGTGGTGACGTCTGTGTGATGCCTGTGCCGACACTATAAGATGATGTCTGTGCCCCGGGAGACGTCGTGAAGTTCCCTAATTTCTTGTAAACATTTACGGGCGAGTAGATCTATTTCTGACCCGCCTTCATCCTTCTTCTGTAGTTAGGCGCGTCTGGACCCCTCCCTCCCCACCTTCCCTTATCCTCCCAGTGTGTCTGTTAATGAATTCCGTACTGTTTCACCTGCTCATAATGGATTCCTGTAACTTGTAGTACGCATTGCAGAATTAGTTCGTTGTGATCATTTCAGGATTGGTGGAGGTAGGGTAGGAGAGATCAGGGTATGGTAAATGAGGATAGGTGAGGCTATGGTAGTTTGAGAGAGAGCAAGGTAGGTTTTGTGAATGAAAAAAGTGATTTTGAGAGAGACCAAGGTAGGTTTTATGAATGAAAAAAGTGATTTTTAGAGAGAGCAAAGTAGGTTTTGTGAATGAAAAAAGTGATTTTTCATATTGCGTGTCCAACTCGTGCTGATAATTTCGTACAGCAAGATCTTTCGTATATACGAGAGACTGAAGGTGTGGTAGCCAGTGCTGGGTTTTAAATTAGGTGTTTTTTCGATTTGTAACGTTATGTTTAACGCCATGAAATTATTTGCCTTACCTTTCATCAAAAAAATGCCGCTTCAGTAATTCTATATTCAATAATGTAAAACCTTGCGAAGTCTCTTAGAAAGTTTCCCGTTCCTGTTAGAACTTGCGCCTGAAAATGAAAAGCAAAAAACATGTGCGAAACTGACAAATTGGTCTATAAACGCTATCAAGGGTTCATTATCGCTAAATAGGATACAGTTATCTTATGGTGGGCAAATATAGATATCGAGTGAAACTCGATACCTTTGTGTGGGAACAGCTGACTTGTCTACTCGACGTCTAACTGCTGGCTTATTATGGATATAGAGGGAGTTTTTGTGCTAAATACTGAGTTAATTGAGAGAATACAGGGAGTTTTTGTGCTAAATACTGAGTTAATTGAGAGAATACAGGGAGTTTTTGTGCTAAATACTGAGATGATACAAAGAATAGGGAGAATTATACAAACCCCTGAGTTAATGAAGAGAATGGGGAACATTTCTGAGTTAAGGAGGAAAATGGAGGAAATGTTTATGCTAACTTCTGAGTTAATGAAGAGAACTGCTTCAATTTATGCTCACTGCTTGAATTAATGGGCAAAATAGGGAAAATTGATACAAACTCCGGAATTAACGAAGAGAATAGGTATAATTTATGCTGACTGCTGAGGTTATAGGGAAAATAGGAAGAATATACTGCGGGATGAAGAGATCACACGCAGGTCAGCACGAAGAAAACCCGTCCGTGGTGACCCGTTTCCTGTGCAGATAGAGCGCAGGTCGTCGCTGTTATTGTTCCTACGCTGCCATTCCCTTATTAACTCGGGGTTTTTAACCATTCACGAGTTCAACTTTTGTGCTCAGTTTTACCCATTCTGCAATACGGCAACTTTTCATGCTCATTTTTTTAGTTTTGCTGTTTTTTGATGTGATTTCATTTCTTTTCGTACTGTTTTTTCTTATTTTTCACCTCTCATCTAGTATAATTTAAGTAATTTGCTCTCCTTGACCTCACAGTTATGTGAATTTTCCAACTATTTACCCACGGCTTATGATACCTATTAATTTAACTGAAAGGTAGAAGGATAAAACTGACGTTGTCATAATTCATTGAAGGGCTGTAGTTCGTGTTTGAAATTTCTGTGTATTTATGAAGTGCCCAACAGTGAATACGCTTCACATAAACATCGGCCGTTGGAATTTGGAGTACTTATTGAAGTGAATAAATGTGGGGAAAATGTAAGGTCCTGAGCTAAGAGTCAGGTAGGCCTTCTTTTTGCTGCAATAATTTTGTTTTTATTTTGTTAAGGACCATCTTTTCCGCTTCGCTGCTGTTCTGTTTTTCAGCACCTCTTATTCTCTCCTTCAACTTTTATCTTGTTTCCTAACCTTCCTTCGTATTTTATTGTTTCTATGCACACGAGATCCTTTGCGGGAACACACTTTGTGCATAGATTCCACATTTCCTTAACTCCATAGCAAATGGTGCCTTCTTCCTCCCTCTCTTTGAACATCTTTGTTGTGGCAAAGGGAGGCTAAAACTAATCTATAATAATAAGCAGTGAATAAATGTTTGTTTTCTTCTCACAGGTGCGGGAGAATCCGGCAAGAGTACCATCGTGAAGCAGATGAAGTGAGTACCTCATTCTCTCGTGTTCTATTGGCTACCATCCGTGTGTGTGTGTGTGTGTGTAGCCAATGCTTCTTATTTGCAAGTGGTGCTGTATGTTTTCGATTGCTGTTTTATATTCACCAGCGCTCTTCCGTGCTGGTGGTAATAAGTACATCTACCAAGGGCAATCATCGTAATAAGCTGGTAAATCATAACCCAATCGTGTTTCTTTGGTCGCGGGTTATTTTATTTTGGTGAATTTCATTGTTGTTTGCTATTTTTTTGTGATGCTGGACTGGCGAGTGCTCTGAGGTTTAGCAACTGTCGTGGTACTTTCCATTTAAATGATGCTCAAAATTGACCAGTGATTCGTGCCAACTGCACCTTCGATTGTTTCTGGGTCAGAATTTCGTATATAGGGTATCGGAGTGTTCATCTGGGACATGGGTTCCTAACCTGGGGTGCCAGAACAGTCCAGGTAAATGTTGGGTATATGGTGAAATTTTTATATCAGGGGCACGGTGCGTATATAAGATAGCGTATATAGGATACCTGAGGGTTCACCTAGGACAGGTGTTCCCAACCTGAGATTGTCGCATTCTCTGAGGATGCAAGAAAAGTTCACGTAAATAACGGTCCGACACAGTTCTACAAGTAGGTCAAACTTCAAACTTTCTAAATTTTATTTTCATGTGTCGGAAAGGTGTAAGGATCGCTGTTAATATTATATGAAACATTATCGACTACTGCCATGATCTAAAACTTACTATTGTCGACTGCTGTCACGATCTACATAGAACTTGTTATTGACTGCGGCCATGATCTGAAACTTGTTAGCATTCCATGAAACTTGTTACAAACGTCACGGCATTTAGCAGTTTCCAAACACTCATAGCATTGATGAAATTTGTTATTAACGGTAGTCGTTGCATTCAACAGTTGCCTAGCACTTATTTGCCTTACCAAAGACACTACAGTCCTTGTACTGCGCTCCTCTCTGCTTCTCTGGCCTCGAACGTGTCTCGCGGTCTGCCGTCACCTCCGCCCATAATGCCGTCACCTCCGCCCATAATGCCATCACCTCCGCCCATAATGCCATCACCTCCGCCCATAATGCCATCACCTCCGCCCATAATGCCATCACCTCCGCCCATAGTTCCATCACCTCCGCCCATAGTTCCATCACCTCCGCCCATAGTTCCATCACCTCCGCCCATAGTTTCATCACCTCAGCCCATAATTCCATCACCTCAGCCCATAATTCCATCACCTCCGTCCATAATTCCATCACCTCCGTCCATAATTCCATCACCTCACACCCCATAACTCCATCACCCCACAGCCCACAATTCCATCACCCCACAGCCCATAATTTCATCACCCCACAGCCCATAATTTCATCACCCCACAGCCCACAATTCCATCACCTCACAGCCCACAATTCCATCACCTCACAGCCCACAATTCCATCACCTCACAGCCCACAATTCCATCACCTCACAGCCCACAATTCCATCACCCCACAGCCCACAATTCCATCACCCCACAGCCCACAATTCCATCACCCCACAGCCCACAATTCCATCACCCCACAGCCCACAATGCCATCACCCCACAGCCCACAATGCCATCACCTCACAGCCCACAATTCCATCACCTCACAGCCCACAATTCCATCACCTCACAGCCCACAATTCCATCACCCCACAGCCCACAATTCCATCACCTCACAGCCCACAATTCCATTACCCCACAGCCCACAATGCCATCACCCCACAGCCCACAATTCCATCACCCCACAGCCCACAATTCCATCACCTCACAGCCCACAATTCCATCACCCCACAGCCCTCAATGCCATCACCCCACAGCCCACAATGCCATCACCCCACAGCCCACAATTCCATCACCTCACAGCCCACAATTTAATCGCCTGCGACTGGACTCAGAGCAGAAGGGATGGGATGCAAGCTCCAGTAACGCCAGGTCAACGTCTGACGAAATGAACTTGCCGCACAAGTGAGCACATGCCACACTGCATGCGGGAACATGCCACAACACAAGTGCCACAAGTGAACACAAGGCACTCTAGTGACCACACAGTGCATACTGCCACCACCACACCGCACCACAGACGCCACACCACCACCGCACCACACACGCCACCCCACCACACCACAGCACCACACCTCAGCACCACACACATACACCAGAGACAGAAGGCAGCAGCACACCACAGAGCCCCCCTTGTTCTCCGCCCGTCTCGGACCCGCCGTCCTCTGCTGGTAGCGCTCTCCTGTGCCTAGCTGCTGCCCCTGGTTGTGTCTACCTCTTCTGTTATGTGTGCTCTTTTTATACTTCTTCTCGCTCTCGTGTCCCACGCCTCTTGTCAAATGTGCTTTTTTCATGTTGTTAACTCTCTCTTACTGACGTCTTTTGCGGGTAACATCCACATGCGCGTCGCTTCATGACTGGTAGCCACTCCTGGTAGCGCTCTCAAAAGTCTCATTGAACGTCTTGTGCAAGTTTCAAACGGGCGTCTTGTTAAGTGTGTTCTTCTCGTGATTGCTATAACGCTCTCATCCAACGCCTTGTCATGTGTTCTCTTTTTTCATGATTTTTGGAGCTCTCATCTGACGAGAGATGTCTATTAGCGAGGGTTATAGGGTCAATATTAGGCGGTAACGTACGGTGCAGCACCTCAGAGAGATGCAACTTTTGTATCTATTGAAATTAGCGCTCCCAGGGAAGAATGTGTGAGAGCCCGAGCTGAGAGTTAGGTAGGCCTTCTTTTTGTTGAAATGAAATGCTTTTTTTTGTCATGTTAAGAACCACATTTTTTTTTCGGTTCTCTACTGTCTTGTTTTTCAGCACCTACTACTTCATAACCTTTTATCTTGTTTCAAGAACTTGTTTCTCAACTTACTGTTTCTATGCCACTTCTGCATGAATTCCGCGTTCCCTTATCGCCATACCAAATGGTGCCTCCCTTTCTCTTCTCTTTGGAACGCTTTTTGTTTTAGCGGTTAGGGAGGCTAAAACTAACATCTAACCTAGGTTTATCTATCATGTGCAACGGAGACTGGCACCTCCAGGGGGAAACTATTAGGTCACTTTAGCTATAGGTAGACCTCCTTTCGTACTCAATTTTCATCTTCAGTTTCCAGAAAGAAGAATTTATTTTTTGTCGTGTCATATATCTCTCTTTTCCGTCTTGAGTAGCCGTTTCTGTGTGGGGAAAATCACTTTGGGCTTAGATGCCCCCTTTTCTATATCCAGTCTCTGCTAAGGGCTTCCTCCTCGCCGCTTTCTGCTGAGCGTCTTTGTAGTGGTCCGAGAGCCTTTAGCACTTCGACTGCGGCAGGTTAAACTCAAGTATTATATCCAACTCAAATTTAAAGTCAATCGTCATGAATAATGTAGCTAACAGCAGCTGGATCATGCCTTCATTTAGTTTTAAGTAATTATAAAAATTGAATTTTTGACTTCTGGTCATAAATTTAGCAGCAGTATAAAAATTTTCTCTGTGTACCACCGGTGGCTCACGTCGCAGTCAATGTGTTAATTAACGCTTTGACTGCGATACGACCCATCGGTGGGTCGTTTGAAAAAGTTTGAACAATCTGTTAACATCAATGGTATTCAATAAACCTAGTTAATATAAGGTATTTATAAAATTGCCAACAATTTTTGAGTTTAAATTTGAGTTCAATATTGAACTTCAGTTTAACCAATCGCAGTCAACGTGGCAATGCGATAACAATAACCTTCTTGTTCACGTTCTTTGGACGAACGCTGGTATTATGTTCCAAATGAACTGAGGACATGGTTTCTTCGAAATCAAGATGCATATAGAACGACTTCGTATTTTCTGGGTAGATCCGCATGAAGAAAACAGGTGTGGACGTCACCTGTGTTCAGAATAGGCGTTTTAACAAGTTGGTGATGTGAGTGTGCAAATATTATCGCCACAAACCGCGCTTACACTCATATGCTTTCAGGCAGCCATTCTCAACTTTTCCTCCATCGCGGGTACCGTGGTACCCGCGTCTATTGTCGAAACAAATGATTGAGTGCTCAGAGAGGCGACAAACTTTAGGGGCAATCTTAACACCAAGTGTGAAATGCTTTTTGTGGGTAACACATTCGCTTCGTTTCCGCGGTTGTTAGCAGTTGTTTAGCTTGTGGGGGACAGAATTTGGAAATCGACTTTTCTGCTTGAATGGGTTTTCATTATTCCTGAGAAACATAAATGCAATCACACGCCAACTTTTCACCTCGTAGGAGAACAAATATTTGATAAAAAGGTCTCGAAGCAGATGAAATGCCTTTCACTTGTACCACCGGCGCGTGAACGAGGAATTTACCATGTGGTACACATACGGTCCAATATGTAGGGAACGCGTTAAATCAGATACCCGTCAGCGACAACAGAGACACAAATCTTGGGAAGTACGTGCTTTCTTATGGCATCTACATAGAGAGGCACGTGTGTGTAGCCGCTGTGCTTGCGTGTTAATTCAACACCTTGACCGCGATGGGTTAAACTCAAGTTCAATATTCAACTTCAATTTAAAGTTAAGAATTGCTAGCAATTTTATAAATGTCAAACTTTGACTCTCTCTCAGGGGGATTCAACTATTGTATGTATGTATGGGAAATAGCGCTCCCAGGGGGAAAATGTGTGCTCCTCAGTTGTGAGTTAGGTAGGTTTTCTGTTTGTTGAAATAAAATGTTTTCTGTTTTTTTTATGGATTGACTATCTTTTTTTTTCGGTTCACTGCCGTCCTGTCTCCCTGCACCTCTTACTTTTTCATCTTGTTTCATAACCTTCTTTCTCGACACATGCACCTTCTGCATATATTCCGCGTTCCCTAACTCCACACTAACTGGTGCCTTCCTCTTTCTTGTCTTTGGAACGTTTTATTTTGTTGTTAGGGAGGCTTAAACTAACGTCTACATAATCTCACCTGTTGTAAGCTGCTGTAGTTGAACTTGACTGCGGGCAGTTATGCAGAGCTCAGGAACTGGGTTTCTCCTTCTCTACCGAGCTTGAACTCTCATTCTGATTCTTGCAATGAGGTTTTTCTATATGCTTCGATGCAGTGGGGCCACGTTTTTAGCCGTCATAGAATTTTCAAACAGTTCACATTATAGTAGTGAGCATAACTGGCAGCGAGTGTTCCTTTACACGTTGACCGCGTTTCCGCGGTGGTAAACGGTTAGTTTGTAAGTAGCAGAATTGGGAAATAGACTCCATGGCCGGAATAGATTTTTAGCTTTCGTAAACAGCATGGAAATGCAATTACGCGATAACATTTCTTCCCGTATTATAAGTTATTTCTATTGAGTCGCGAAACGGATGGAATGTCTTTCGTTTATAGCGGTACAAGAGTGAGCAATTTACGTATTGGCACACATATGGCCCATTACGCGGAGGACGCGTTAAAAGGACGCACACGGGCATCAAATTCCCGTTACGGCGATGTGCATTCTTTAAAAATTTAGTGGGTTTCATGCTGGTGCTACGAGGATGTGTGTGGTTAGAAAATTCAACCCGTGGGCAGTGATGCGGTCGAGGCTCCTATGCTGGTTCCTACTGAAAAAATCCCTATTCTTATTGAAATTCCATAATCGTAATATTTCTATGATGCTATTTAAAAATTGAATGATTTCTTTTGAAAAATTCTTATTGCTGTTGAAATCCTATAGTCTAAATCCTATTCCTATAATCCTGTTGAGAAATTGATCGGTCCCCTTGCTAGTGCTGACGGGTCCCACCATGCTGGTGGTACCTGCGACCGTGTGTACTGTTAAGGAATGTAACGGGCCTCATGTTGGCTCTACCGGTGGCTATGTGCAATGTATAAAGATGTAACGGACTCCATGCTGTGCTACATACGACCATGTGTACAGGTATAAAATGTAAGCCGTGGGCAGTGGTGCGCTCTCAGACATTTCGTTGTCCGGATGCTTTCATTATAGCGCATCCTGCCGGCCTTTCTGACGTGCCTCTGCGCTCCCGTACTGCTGTTACTGCTGGGCTCTTTTGGGTTCTGCTCTCCTTCCTTGCTAGCGTGGCTCTGGTGTTCTCCTGGGTGACTTAGTTGTTCTCATGCCTCCAATGTTCTCCTTGGTGGCTTGGTTGTTCTCATGCCTCCGTTGTGGGCCTTTGAATTCTGCCCTTATTCCTTGCCCTCGTGTCTCTGGTGTTCTCCATTGATTGCTCAGTTGTTATTCTTATTTCTTTCTGTAGCGCTCAAAAACAATCAACCTCGATTCGCGGAGCTCTCTGTGATGCCGACGCTTTTTTGCTGCCGCTTTTTTGGTGAGCGGAGTATTATATAGGGATGAAACTTGATTATGGAAACTCGAGCATGAATTTCTTGGGCTCCAGGAGGATGCTGTTAGGTTACGTCAGCTTTATGTAAGCTTTCGGAATTTGAATCTTTCGTTCGCTCTTTGCGTTTCATGTGTTCTTTGCTATCCCTTCTTTGTATTCTCTTCCTCTTCATGTCTAATGTGCTGGTGCTGTGTGCAGGGCGTTCTGTGTGGGAACACATCTCGTGCGTAGAGTATTTGATTTTGTTAGTTTTTGTTAGTGCATGACAAACTGTTCTCAATCTCCCACTCTGAAAACATCTTAGTAATGGGAGCGGAGCCACAAACTAACTTTATACACTACTAATTACTTTCTCTTGAGGATGTAACCCTCAATTTAGTGTTTTGCTTGTACGGGGAAGAGATGTAATTCAAAAAATGTTATGTCTCACTCGTTTATGCTCATCAGGGGCTTGCGTAGGTGGAGATGATCGTCTTTCTGCGCGTCTTGGACGCTTGGTATCCTGTAGAGCAGTGGTATTTATTTAGTTAACACTTTAAACGCGACGTGCGCCACCGGTGGTACACGGAGGTAATTTTCATAATGCTGCTAACCGACCAGTAGTCGCAAACTCAATTTTCATAACTGCCTAATTAAAGCTAAATAAAGGCACGATCCTGTTCATGTTTGGTATTTTCCAAATAGCCTACTGCAATTGACTTGAAATTCGAGTTTAATGTTGAACTTAATATTTAGTAGTCGCAGTCAAGTGTTAATACATAATTTATGTAATAATATTCACCGATTTGCAGTAGCTGCGGCTCTCTCAATCAATGCGTTGAACCGAAGTGGCTCTCTGCTAAAAATTAGTGAGTAACTCTGCTATGGAGGAATGGTAGGATTCCCGAGCCCCACTAGTTGCAGGAGATAGTATGTGACGTCGTAGATGGTGAACATTCTCGAAGGCTTGCACAGCGAATTGAATAGTTTCTTTTCCTTACAGCGGTTATAATTGTAGAAGTATTTGATTGTTTTGCTCAATGCGAGAAGTTCCTTTCGTGTGGACAACATGCCACCGGTCCCTGCGGTGATTCTGCAGGAACCGGCGGCTCTGTATTTGTTACTGCGAGACTGCGATAACTTTTAATTAGCATTTAATGTAAGTTGGAATTAGATTTGAGTTACTTTACTTGGTTCGTGCGCCGCTCACACTTCGTCGCCGTAATGGAAGCTGAGCGTCAAGTCAAGTTTGCTCGCAGCCCTGCCTGCTCATTCTAACTTTTTAATTAGCATTAACTATCTGCTTGCCTGCTTACCTGCCTGCTTACCTATCTGTGTGCCTGCGTGCCTATCGTGTGCCTGCCTGCCTGCCTGCCTGCCTGCGTGCCGGTTTACCAGCCTGCACGGCGCTGGAGCTATTCCTAACGCAAGCTGTTTACGACGTCCGGCAGACAATTCTTAAGCCAGCGTTATTTATTTTCTATACTTAGCACGCCGTCTTCAATGAGGTCTATTTCCAACGCGTCCAGCGGACCGTTGCTGTCGTGGTCTAGTTTTAATATCCAACGCACCGTTTCTATCTCTATTTTTAACACTTTGACTGCGGTAACTAAATCCTAAGTTCAACACCAAACTCAAATTCAAAGTCAATTGTAGTAAACCATTTTGAAAATACTAAACATGAACTGGATCTTGTCTTCATTTCGCTTTGATTAAGTATTTATGTAAATTTAGTTAGCAACTATTGGTCGGTCAGCAGCATGATGAAAATTACCTACGTGTACCACCGGTGGCGCACGCTGCAGTCAAAGTGTTAATATCCAACGCACCGTTCCCATCATTATCTATTTTTAATATCTAGCGCACAGTTTCTATCATGATCTGTCTTCAACATCGAGTTCTATTTAGCTGAGCGAGTGTTTATTGATTGATGTGCTATTTACTTCTTCGTGCTACATAAGGTTCTTCATTTAACGACGTTAGTCAAGGACATGATCATGATCTTCGTAAATATTAGACTGTGGTGCAGGTGTTCGTACATGTGTTCGTGCGTCCATTTACGGCATCAGAAGACGAATTGCGTGGCTTGCGCGTTGTCATTACTAGCCCACCCCCCTTTATTTGAAATAAGAAAGGAGGCGAAGTGAAAGAAAGGCCGTAAGAAATAAAAACAATTCAATCTCTCGAGAGTTGACGAGGCCGAGTGCACACGGCCCGTCAAAAATGTACAATAATGTTCAACAAATCACACGCGACACACGTTCCTATTTCCTGAGAATTCCCGTGATAGTCATTCCTACTCGAATGTGATGGATTAATGCACTGGGAATTGTGGAGTTGATGAAGCTCGTATCACAGATACGCTCATCACACACTGCAGGCTGGCTTCGGACAGACAGACGGACGCGGCTCTTATTATAGTACAGTTTGTTGGTTCTTCCTTAGGGCTCCCTCTGAGCAGACGGCTTCTATCCCGAGAATGTGTCGAGGAAGCATGATCAGTTTTGTTCATTTTCAGCGACGAAGGCTGTAATTGTGCTGGGAAGATTTTTCCCATGGCAGATTTTTTTTTATTTGTCTCGGAAGAAGTTTTTCGATTTATTTTTGTTTAAATGAATCGTGTGCATAGATTTCGCGTTCCCGGAAGTCCATATTGAATGGAATGGTGCTTTCCTCCTTCCTCTCTAAGAAACGCCTTTGTTGCTGAACTAACTTATCTTATCTAATATTATTTACCCTCACGGAGTGATCGCCAAAGTTTGCGAGTTCCATCAATGCTGTAATTATTATTGAACGTACGTAAAAAAATAACGTTTGTCGGTAAAATTGGATGCATTTTCTGTCTCAAATTCGAAACAAACGATTATCAGTTAACCCTAGTCAATCGTCCTTATTCTGAAACCTGGAGAAGGAGGCGGGGTTTTTGTTTATTGGTGTACATTTTGTTTATTGGTGTACATTGGTGTACAGGAACTCTGCTTTTAATGGGCGGGTCAATAACCATATTTCCGGGAGTTATTTGAGAAGCTGCCCACACCTTGTGCGGAGATTCCCCGTTCCCTAAACTCCGTTCTAATTTGTGTCGTACACTTCTTTCTCTTTGGAACATCTTGGTTGTGGTTTTGGAGGCGTACGCTAATTTGTGTAATCTAATCGAGGCTTTGAAAAGCTGTTCAAGTGCGTGTTTAACTAAGGTCTGCATCATTGGACGTTTCAGCAAGGTAGCGATCCGAACCACCCCATGAAATTGACAACAGAATGGTTCCGGAAGGAAAAATACTGTTCTCGCATCACGTGGATAATCACGTGATCTCGCTTCTATTCGAAATTTATAGGCTGTTTCAAGAATGGCCGTGAAAAAAGGGCGTCCCGACTGCCGAAGAGCTTTGCGAACCATTTACGGCACGTGATATAATGCTGCACGTGGTGGAATGTTATACACGGGGAAATACTGCATCTGGTAAATATTGTAACGTAATGCCAACTAGGGTCACGCTATCAAGTAGTGAGTTGCTCTCGAAATACGTTAGTTTTGATACTCCTGTCCTATGCCTATTTCATTTAATTTGAAAAGCGTTAGTGGTTTTAACACTTTGACCGCAATTGGCTACACTATAGTTCTATATTCAACTCAAACTTAAATTCAATTGTAGTAAGCAATTTTAGAAATAGAAAACATTAACGTGATTATGCCTTCATTTATCATTAATTATGTTTTTAAACCAAATAAAAAAAATAATGTTTGTGACTACTGGTGGGTCAGCAGCATTATGAAAATCTTCTCCGTGGCCACCGGTGGCTCACATTGCTGTCAAAGTATTGAGAGATTTATTTTATACGGCTAATATTTACATTCCTCGCAGGAGGAAAGTTTCAAGGTAAAGCGAAACTTGTGAAGTGCTGGAAATACTAGTTGGTGCCTTCTTCCTTCCTCTCTTAGGATCGCCTTCGTGGCGGATAGGGAGGCTTAACACATTTCCTTCGATATGACCCACCGGTGGTCACTTAGGTGATTTTCATTGTGCTGCTGACCCACCTGCAGTCACTAACTCATTTCTTATTAATACTTAATGAAAGCTAAATAAAGGCCCGATCCAGGTAATGTTTGCTATTTTCAAAGCTGATAACCACAACTGACTTTAAATTTGAATTGACTATTGAATTTCAGTTGAACTCGTCGCAGTTAGCGTGTTGAACTAAGTTGTAATCTGATGTGTAGTGCTAGAGCGTGTGAGTTAGACCGAGCAGTGTGCACGGATGTAGTGCCTGCCTCCGCTTGTTGGCTTGGGACACTTGACGCTTTCTGTTGCACTTTACTTGCCTTAGGAAGTAAACCTTGAGTGAATGATAGCGTACACCTGAATACACTCACCTTAGTGTTTTTCAAGCCTTATGTGTTTGCATATTCACCAGTTGTTAATTGAAACGGAAGTGCTTAACACTTTAACCGCAGTTGGTTAAACTGAAGTTCATCATTCGACTCAAATTTAATATGAACTGTAGTGTGAAATTTTGAATGTAGAAAACATTAACTGGATCGTGCTTTCTTTTAGCTTTAATTAAGTATTTAGGAATACTGAGTTTGTGACTACTGGTCGGTGAGCAGCTCTATGAAAATCCCCTCCGTGGCCACCGGTGGTGCACGTTGCGGTCAGTGTTAATTTGTGGCAGGGATGCCTGGTTGTCCAATTTTCTGGCGAACAGTTTCAAATCTTGTATTTTTCTGATAACATTTGGCCATAACATGTATTTGCTGCGGGCTCATTAAGGCTAGATTTTATTGGGGAAAGCCACGTTTGGAAGTTGGTTAGAATAAAGGCCCAACTCGAGGCATTTGGACCGGACATAAAAACCAATGGGAATAGATTCTGTACTCGATTATTTTTGGCGGGATAGAACGCCAGATCCCTTCAGGAGGATACGACTCTTGTATGTATGGCTAGCGCCCTTAGGGGGTTTTGTGAGGTCTCGAGCTAAGGGTCAGGTAGGCCTTCCTTGTGTTGAAATAAAATAGGTTTTTGTTTTGTTCCGATCATCTTTTTTCGGTTCACTGCTGTCCTATTTTTCAGCACCTACTACTCTCTTCTTCAACTTTTTCTCGTTCCATGAACTTTTTTCTCAACACATTGTTTCTATGCGCCTTGTGCGTACATTCTCCGTTCCCCTAAGTCCATATTAAATGTGCCTTCCTCTTTCCTCTCTTTTGAACGTCTGTATTTGTTGAGGTTAGGAAGGCTTAACACTTTGACTGCGACGTGCGTTACCGGTGGTACGCGGAGGTAATTTTATAATGCTGCTGACCGATCAGTAGTCGCAAATTCAATTTTGATTACTTAATCAAAGCCAAATGAATGCACGATCCAGTTCATGTTAGGTATTTTCAAAATAGTGTACTAGAATTGACTTTAAATTTGAGTTTGGCATTGAGCTTAATATTAAGTTGCTGCAGTCAATGTGTTGAACTTACATCTAATCTAATAGCTAAATTCGAAACTTTTACCCTCAAAAATCTGATGACCTGGAAGAATTGTGATGAGAAAGAATTTCTGTAAAATTTTTCACCGATAATAGATCATATCGAATTTTGCCCACAAAGATGTAACATTTTTAAATTTTGACGTAATAGATCTAGAATATCTACCGCAAAAAAACGCTCAATTCGACAATTTTGTTAGTAGAAAGTATCAAACTTCAAGTGTTTTGAAACTAAAAAAGTTAAATGCGGAGTTTTTTATGACCAAAAAAAATTCAAATGCGGACATTTTTTACGATTTATAGAATGCCATATTCTTTACGACCAAAAAATACCAAAAGCGTAGCCTTTTTGCGATTAAAAAGAGCAATCGGGGAGAGGCGTGTGGAGGGGAGAGTGAGAGAGGGGGGGGAGGGAGAGGAGCAGGACTGGATGATCGCAAAGCTGCCTCATTTGCCGGCCCTCGCAGGTGTGTCGGTGTGGTGCTGTGCTGTGTGCACCTGTCTGTGTTGTGCTGCACCCTCCTCTTGTTCTTGTCTACCCTGCGTCTGTGTACCTCTTATCTACCTTGCATTAATGTATCTCTTGTCTACCTTGCATCAATGCATCTCCTACCTACCTTGCATCAATGCATCTCCTACCTACCTTGCATCAATGCATCTCCTACCTACCTTGCATCAATGCATCTCCTACCTACCTTGCATCAATGCATCTCCTACCTACCTTGCATCAATGCATCTCCTACCTACCTTGCATCAATGCATCTCCTACCTTGCATCAATGCATCTCCTACCTACCTTGCATCAATGCATCTCCTACCTACCTTGCATCAATGCATCTCCTACCTACCTTGCATTGCCTACCTTGCATCAATGCATCTTTATCTACCTTGCATCAATGCATCTCCTATCTACCTTGCATCAATGCATCTCCTACCTACCTTGCATCAATGCATCTCCTACCTACCTTGCATCAATGCATCTCCTACCTACCTTGCATCAATGCATCTCCTACCTACCTTGCATCAATGCATCTCCTATCTACCTTGCATCAATGCATCTCCTACCTACCTTGCATCAATGCATCTCCTACCTACCTTGCATCAATGCATCTCCTACCTACCTTGCATCAATGCATCTCCTACCTACCTTGCATCAATGCATCTCCTACCTACCTTGCATCAATGCATCTCCTACCTACCTTGCATTGCCTACCTTGCATCAATGCATCTCCTACCTACCTTGCATCAATGCATCTCCTACCTACCTTGCATCAATGCATCTCCTACCTACCTTGCATTGCCTACCTTGCATCAATGCATCTCCTACCTACCTTGCATCAATGCATCTCCTACCTACCTTGCATCAATGCATCTCCTACCTACCTTGCATCAATGCATCTCCTATCTACCTTGCATCAATGCATCTCCTACCTACCTTGCATCAATGCATCTCCTATCTACCTTGCATCAATGCATCTCCTACCTACCTTGCATCAATGCATCTCCTACCTACCTTGCATCAATGCATCTCCTACCTACCTTGCATCAATGCATCTCCTACCTACCTTGCATCAATGCATCTCCTACCTACCTTGCATCAATGCATCTCCTACCTACCTTGCATTGCCTACCTTGCATCAATGCATCTCCTACCTACCTTGCATCAATGCATCTCCTACCTACCTTGCATCAATGCATCTCCTACCTACCTTGCATCAATGCATCTCCTACCTACCTTGCATCAATGCATCTCCTACCTACCTTGCATCAATGCATCTCCTACCTACCTTGCATTGCCTATCTTGCATCAATGCATCTCCTACCTACCTTGCATCAATGCATCTCCTATCTACCTTGCATCAATGCATCTCCTACTTACCTTGCATCAATGCATCTCCTACTTACCTTGCATCAATGCATCTCCCACCTACTCTGCCTCTGTGCATCACTCCAACATCCCGAGCTTTAGCACCGTGCAGAAATGCTCGCCAGACCGTGTTGTGCGCGCGTTACTCTGTTGTTGGCCATTGCATCCTCAAACAATTACCTTCTTTGTTCTTTTCCAATATATCATAACTTTTTATTTCGTCAGGGCATCCATGATTTTTGTCGTTTCAGTATGGCTACTGCATAGGGCGGCGAAAATCATAGATGCAACGGCAAAGAAGTTACAACTATGATTTCAGATATTTTCACGTACAAATGAGGATGCCAATCATAATCAGCAGTGCTTCACGCAGCCAACTGATGTTCGCCAAGAAGAGGGAATGAAGCTTCATTATATTTCACAATTATATTACCCACAAGTGTCGCAGCAAAAGATAGTACCTTAAGTCTTGTACCATGGGCACATTTGAGTACAGCTGCGTGATGGCGAGTCTCTCCGCAGCGGAAAGCGGCTTTGCAACCTGCGATTTATTGGTCGTGTGCTCGATGCGCCTGATGGAAGTCCTTTCTCGCCGATATCCTTGGAATGCGATTCTCGAACTTCCTACTATTTCTCTTGGATCTCTTAATTTGCCCCGCTTAGGGGGATACAAATATTGTATCTATGGGAATTAGCGCTCCCAGGGGGAAAACGTGAGGGCCCTAGCTGAGTGTTAGGTGGGCCTTCCTTTTGTTGAAAAAAAATGTTTTTGTTATGTTAAGGACCATCTTTTTTCGGTTCACTGCTGTTCTGTTTTCCAGTACCTACTACTTTCTTCTTCAACTTTAATCTTATTTCATAATCTTTTTTCTCAACTTACTGTTTTTATGCCTATTTTGCATCGATTCCACGTTTCCTTGACTCCATACTAAATGATGCTTTCCTCCCTTTGGACCGCCTTTGTGGCGGATTGGGAGGCTTAAACTAACTAATAAGCTAACCCAATCTAATCTCTTAATCAGCCAAATCTTCAAGGTCTTGAGTGATAGAGAAGTTGTTTAGTTTTGTTGCACTGTGCAAACTCGGGACCCTCCTCAATATTGGCGAGGGTGACTAGCACCGCTCCCATGGAAAACAAATTCATTTTAAATCTGTAGATTTCCATCGAATTAAAATTCGAATTCAGTGCAGAATCCTTCTGATCGCGGAGAAAATATATCGGTGAAAATAGATCCGGCTAGATTTCTGCGGTGGTAACACCAGTGGTAGAAATATGTTGTTACAAAATAAGAAGTTTTGGTGGTGTTACGTTGCTGTGTTCTTAGGACAGTATACGCTGTCTAGTGTTTATCTATCGACTGCTACGTCTGAAATGAGGAGAGTTCAGTGCGTCATGATTTCCAGTCAAACCTTCCCGGCCGCTCAATGAAGGCAATAAGAAAGAAGAAAAATGGATAGGGCGGCTAAAATCATAGACGCCCCAGTGAAAATGTTTGAGCGTGTTCCATTTATACTTCCTTTCCTGTTCTTTGAGTGGGTACAACGGTCGGTTATGGAAGAGTCATTGATGTAAGCCGGTAGTTGGGGGAAGTGTTTTGATGGCTATCATATTATTTGGCTATATCTATTGTCCTTCCAAATCTGTTGTTTATCGTCTATTTATCGCCGTTTTTTTTTAATTATTTAATGTCTTTTTATCGCTGTTAAGTTTTTTATCGACTTCCAAATCGGTTAGAATACGCAAAAAGAGATGTTACCTAACTTTTCTAAAACCTTGTTTTTGTTATACAATCCCCAGAAAGTGTATGTATGTGAGATAATATAGCGAAATGCCTGTGACGTTTTCCTTCTCTGCGTAAATAATATCCGAAATGATGGCTGAAAAGTGACTGTTCTGTGTCATGCTGTGACGTTACCGCAACTTGTGTCGCTTCTCATTCACTCAGCTGCGCCGTGCTGCTCGCAAAAGTGCGTGTAATTTGTTGGCATTTGTAGTTTGCACAGTCGGTGTGGAGACCTCGTGTGGCACAGGATTGGTCAGAAGTTTAGGTGAGCAATGTTTATATCACGCTAGGTTATGTCTATCGTGTGCTGGGTTATGTCTATCGTGTGCTGGGTTATGTCTATCGTGTGCTGGGTTATGTCTATCTTATGCCATGTTATGTCTGTCGTGTGTTATGTTACAGCTATCCTGTGCTAAGTTATGTCTATCGTGTGCTGGGTTATGTCTATCGTATGCCATGTTATGTCTATCGTGTGTTATGTTACAGCTATCCTATGTCAATCCTGCCTGTGTTACGTTATGTCTATCCCATGTCTATCCTGCCTGTGTAATGTCTATCCCGCCTGTGTTATGTTATGTCTATCCCATGTCTATCCTGCCTGTGTTACGTTCATCCTGTGCTATGGGAGTGGCACCTCCAGAGGAGATACTGTTAGGTTACCTTAGCTATAAACAGGCCTTCGGGACTTGTATTTTAGTGGCCACCTTGCTTCTTTGAGTCTTTATGACATCTTCGTTATTTCTTTTTTCTTTTATCTTTCTTACTGTTTCTATGCGCAGAGTGTCCTGTGTGGGGAACACGTTTTACGAATAAACTCCGCATTTTCTACACTTTAAACTAAATGGTCTCTTCGTATCCCTACGCTCGCCCTAATTCTGGCTAGGAAATCTCAAACCAGCCAATATAGTAATGAAAATAATGCAGCGTAATTGTGCTGGGTTGTCACTTGAAAGATCTACGCCTGCTCGTCCTCGCAAGCGTCCTTGACCGCAAGGTTCTCGTGATGTTGTTCTTTTACCAACGCTACTCCTGCACGTGCCATTTCTGGCGACCCCATTTCTCCTCTTTTTACTTCTGCAGGGCCTCACCGCCCTGCCCGCACACGGGTCCTCACTATGCAGAAAACAAGGGGTCGCATTCTCAAGCAATTGAGGTTGTCGTAGCGGTGCTGCCGAAATTACGAGTGCACTCAACATGTGTTGCCTTCCTGCTGCGAAACGATCCATCGATGGGTCGCTTGAAAAGTTTCACGTAGTCTTCTAAAATTTATAGTGCTTAGTGGACCCAGTTCATATTTACAAAATTGGTAATAATTTCCGACGTTCGCTCAAGTTCAGGAAGTTCGTGCAACCTCTTGAGGTGTGTTGAAATGTTTCCGGTTGTCGGAACGATTAATCGTTTACTGAACGTGATTTACGCTGAGCGTACCCATGCAACGGTCGTATTTAATTCAAAAATTCCCGACTAACCATTTAACCATTGTTGTTAACGTGAATTTAATTGAACAGTTCCCACCACCCATTTAATCATCGTTGTTAACGTGTATGTAATTGAAGTATTTGTTTATTCATAGTTGTTATTGCGTATTTAACTGTGGTGTGTATTCACGGATTTTAATTCGAGGTATGTATTCACGGTTTTTATGGTGTACTTAAAGGAACAATTGCCATTAACCACGGCTTCTTTGGTGTGCTTTAGGATCATTCACGAGAGCGGGTTCACACCAGAAGACTACAAGCAGTACCGGCCCGTGGTGTACAGCAACACCATCCAGTCTCTCGTGGCCATCCTCCGCGCTATGCCCAACCTCGGCATTTCCTTCGCCGGCAACGACAGGGATGTGAGTACACCCTTACTTACTTACGGCCATCTGGTTCTTATTTGTGTCTTCTGCGGTCTGGCTTGTTGTCCTTCTAGTTCTTATCACTTACTTGTTCCGCTTTTTCTTACTGTAGTGAGATGCGAGTGTACCCGCCCCCTTGGTTATGTCTTTTTATCACTTGTTAGGCTTGTTTTCTTCCGTCTCTTTAGTTCTTACTCGTATTTAGTAATTTTTATTATTTTGAGCGACTGGCAAGATGCGAGTACTTGGTACCATGTTTTTGTGAAAATTTAATTTTCAGTTGCAGTTTTTGATGAATGCTTTACAGAACGAGCTCAGTTTTACCGCTTCGCTCGTGACCACAGTAATATTAGTGTCCACTTATCTGTCCTCCATTTTAATTATCTCGTATTCTCTTATTGTGTATCTGCACGCTCGATATGACACGAATTTCATCATTGTTGGTGCTGTTTAGTCCAGTTCTAGGCTGATCATTTCGTTAATTAATGCTGGCTACAAGGAGTATGAACCATCAGTTGTGCACCTCTTTGCATGTAATCGTTGCTCGATCAGTATAATGTTTGAGGATGAATGTACGATTTTAAAATTTTCATTTTTCTGACCTGCATTTGTTTTGTTAACGAGTTAGAAATTTGACTCGATGTAGAAGCCCGCAACGAAATTTCTAATCTCCTATTTTATTAAATAAGCTCTCGCATAATTTGTTGTAGTGCTGAACATTTTTTGGTACCCTGACATTGTAGTCTCGTCAACTTTGTTTGTTTACACGACGGGAGACCGTTTCATGTTCTCAGAGGCTTGGGTTGTTTATGTGCTAGTATGTCAGGCTGAAGCGGGAGCTTCACGCCGTTCACGGGTATTGAAATCCTCGAATGTTTTACCGTAGACTTTTGTCGCAGCTTATCTACTTCATCCCAATTTTATCAACAACTATTACTGCCACTACTTCTTATCTACTCCACGTTAGAACAAATTCTTTTTTGAATATTTTAGTGCTGTTGGCCGTATATGTTCTCGTGGCGTTCATTATGTCATTTTGAATTTTTCACGTTAGAAAACATTCCAGATTGAACATGATGGTGCTGTTGGACTGGTATGTTCTCGTGAGAATATTATTTACCTTGAAGACATTAATGAAATACAAGGAAACTTTGTGGATGTGTGTCATGACGCCATTTCAATTGTTCGTGAAAGGTTACTTCGAAGCATCCGGAGCAACAAATGGAGTGATGCAACTCGTCAACTTGTACGGGCTATAATGCCTGCAGGCCAGAGAAGTTCTAACTGGAGTCTTCCTGAACTTGATCAACCAAACTATTTAGAAAGAAGCTCTTACGTGGAATACTAAGTTCTTCGGCCAAGCGCCGTCTTAATTTTGTCTTAGTTTTGTTTGCTGAGCTTGTGCAATCTCGGAGCTCGTGACGAACATCTTGAAATTAACTTGTTCTGTGGTAAATTTCTTGAATTTAGTTTTCTGGTCAAGTTTTAAGTTTTTTCTGGTATTAGCTTCTTTCTCGTCTTTTTCCCCGATTTTAACTTTTCTGGTCAAGATCTTAAATTTAGCATTTTTTCTCGCCAAGATCAAAAATTTCGTTTTGTTTCTGGTCAATGATTTAAAGGTTGCCTTTTTTTCTTGACGAGATCTTGAAATAAATTTTTTTCAAAGCCGAAATCGTGATATTTTTAGCCGAAATTTTGATATTGACCGCTCCAGCTACGTTTCTTAAATGTGGCTAGACAAGTCTTGTGTAGTCAAGGCCAAGAGCCTTGGCTGCGCGCGCACAATCGTACTCCATGTGGTGTTTTTCTCTTGCTAATCGCTCTCAAGTCCGACCCAAGGCGCTAACTTCTGACGCTGAAATTTGTAAGCGATAAATTGAGGCGGGAACTGGTTCCCTTAAATCTACCCTATAGCTCAAATAAAATTAATGAGCACTCGAGTGAAGTGTGAAAAAGTTCCCGTTGAAACTGTCCTCGATCTCGAACAGAGTTAATGATCGATCAAGTGAGGCGTGAACTTGTTCCCCTTAACCCTTTAACGCTCGAAAGTATTGTACGGTCATCTTTCGAAAATGGCCTCAATATATTGTATTTATCGTTAAATTAGTTCCCTAATGTGTTCTTTGGAGTTCACTGGCGAGTGGCAGTTCCTTCCCCATCCTGATATCGGTGACTCCCTGACGCCGTCGCCAGTGTAGTGACGGTGGTTGTCATGTCGGTAACATGAGTACAAAAACTCCCACGTTAACACATTCACCGCGTTTCCGCGGGTGTTAACACTTGGTGTGGTTAGGGTCTGAATGCCGAAGAGAGAAATCGATTTAACTGCTCAAATACTTTTTTATCCTCCCCAAGAAATATAAAAAATAAACAGCACAATATTTCACATCGAATAATAACAGTTATTTTTTGGAAAGGTCGTAGAAAAAAATGAATTGTAGGGTTCAAACTTGATTAGATCACACACCCAATACTGCTTTCGTCCCACATCTTTCATTGAGCGCCCTACATTGTTCAGCAAGAGCGCCACCGGGTGGTAGGAGTAAGCAAATAAGCCACCAAACCTCCGCCGCAAGTTCCCTGCCTAAAAGTGGGCTAGGGTCGTGTGGGGGCTGCTGCGTTTGATCTAATTTGCCTTTGAATCTTCCCTCCCACCGTCGATGCGAGCGGGAGACAGGGCTGTCATTCAAGTGCCTCAATATTCCCGAGCGCCTTCGACGGAACTTGGCTTTAGTGCGAGAAATTTCGCGTTGTGAATTTCGGTCGCTGAAGTGCGTGCATATTCACGAGCGCGTGTGTTGGCTGAACATATTTCTAATGCGAGAAATGTCACGCGGAGGTAATGCATCGTACTTGCGAATTTCGGTTTGTAAAGTGCGTGGATATTCACGAGCCCGTTCGACGGAACTTGTTTGTAACACTTTGACCGCAAGTGGTAAATCTGAAGTTCAGTATTCAGTTCATATTTAATGTCATTACTAATGAGTCATTTTGAAAGTAGCAAACACTTACTGGATCATGCATTCATTAAGCTTTAATTGTTTATGACGTAGGAGTTTGTGACTACTGGTCGGTCTGCAGCACTATGAAAATCCCCTCCGTGGCCACCGGTGGCGCACGTTGCGGTCATAGCGTGAATGCGAGAAATTCCACGGGAAGGCAATGCATTGCGCGTTGCGAATTTCGGTTATTGGAAGTGCCTTTTGTTAACATCCAATGTATGCTTTTTTGTATAAAGCCTGATACGTCCATAGGCATGTCGTGAACTACTCGCGCCGTCGTAGCGGTGCTGGTGACGACGAACAATCTGTGATTTGACGAACAACTTTGGTAGAAATGCCAATGCCACAACTGAATTGTCTTTGACCGAAGTTGTCGATAACTAAGCTTATTATTATTTGATTTGACCAAGCTACGTGTTGAATTTTTTATCTTGCCTAAATACTGAAGTTTATATCTGGTTTAAATACTGAAGTTTGTATCTGGCTTAAATACTGAAGTTTACATCTGGCTTAAATACTGAAGTTTACATCTGGTTTAAATACTGAAGTTTGTATCTGGTCTAAATATTCAAGTTTGAAACTTTCTAAAACAAAATTTGTTATCATCATTATCACGTAATCTTGAAGATTCGCCAGTTATGCGAGTGATTCCTTACGTAATTAGAGAAAGGCGGAATGTGCCATAATGCAGGCGAGAGGGAGGCCTGTGTGGCAGTGTCTATCCAGCTCAGGCGGCGTCTGGCGCCCTTGTGACGTCGTAATGACGTCACGTCGTTACTGGGGCAACTGCCCCCCTTCTTTATTGAACCCCCTCCCCTTTTCTGCTCCCTCCCTCATTCCCATCTGTCCGCTTATTCATTGCCCTCCTCTCTTCTTTATTGCACCCTATCCTCCTTTATTGCCCCCTCCATCCCATCTACAATCCCTCCTTCATTGCCCTTCTTCCCTCCTTTATTCCTCCCACCCCTCCTCTTCCTATGCTGTCCCCCCTTCCTTGATACCAACCCCCCCTTCTCCCCCATTGCCATCTGCCCCCGCCGGTCTGGTTCTTTCACTTTCATCTTGCGCGCGTCAATACTTTCTTTCCCTTTGCTGAGAAACTTCCTCGAACGTCTCTCTTCCCAGTACTTTTTTGCTTGGATACCATTCTCTCTTTGGTCTGTTTTCGTTTCTCTCTCTTCCTAATAGTTCTTTTCATGGATACCGTTCTCTGTTTAGTTTGTGTTTAGAAGGCATCTTTTGTAGCCTGTATGATGGTTTTCGTTTCTGGTCTGTTGGCTTATTTCCTAGTTTGACGCCCTTGTTCCTGTTCAGTGGCCTTTGTGCGCCAGCTCGCTTTCTCTCCAAGTGACGAAGACCTGAAGAGGCCGTCGCGAAGTAATTTCCCTTCGTTCCAAGTTCGCAGACTTCAATGAGTGATGTTGGCTCCTTTCACTGGGAAAAATTCGCGCAATATCGCCGTAATAAAAGCTGAATAACTCACGTGGGCTTCTTAGTTTTCCCGTCCATGTCTTCGCTGGCCGCATCATCTACGCTTTTTGAGGGGCAAACTGGGCATCTCATTTTTACTGGTCCACCCGCTCCGCCAAAAGTGACTTCGTTATTTTCGTTGTATTTCAGTTGTAGGCTCTACAATTCCCCCGCTGAAACTTCTGTAAGTATAATGAGGAATTATTATAATACTTCAGATAGCTTATCGTATGGAGTTGAATCGTGTATCTCTGCTGCTGACCTAACCTTGTATTTCGACGTGTGACGCACGGACACACGCCGCTTCTTTCTAGAATGAAGGTTTGTACTTTTTAGTCCTTGGTTGGTTGTCTCTTCGGAATGCTTCCATAGTAATGGCCAAACGAGGCTTGACCCTTTGACTGCGGCTGGTTAAACTGAAGTTTATTATCCAACTCCAATTTTAAGTCAACTGTAGTCGGCTATGTTGGAAACAGCAAACATGAACTTGATCGTACATTCATTTAGCTTTAATTAAGTTTATATGAAAATTGAGTTTATGCCCACTGCTCAGTCGGCAGTGTTATGAAAATCCCCTCCTCGTGCCAGCGGTGGCTCACGTCACAGTCGAAGTGTTAAAAAGCCAAGATAAAATATCGAAGGAATTGCCATCAAAAGCCTCTGTTTGTGGAATTGTGTAGCAGACAGAGTGTGAAACGTCACCTAGAAGCCCAGAAGCACTCCATGAACGTGATCAAGTTAGGTCTCTAGTGAAGAAAAGCGCGACCAAAAGTTCTCTACTGGACAAGGCGTGGGAAAAAGCTGGAGTGACCGCCTCATTTCGCGCCGTGAGACGCAAACTTTTTGAAGACAGCCAAGTCTGAGAGAGAGGCGTTCTCAAAGGCCTCGAGTTTGAGATTTAAAAAAAAAACCTCAATTATAAGAGCTGCGTTTCATAAGGCCTCAAGTCTTACAAAGCCGCGTTGTAGCCTTCTCTGCCCAAGAGGAATATTCGGGATAGACTGCATTTTTGTTCGAGTGTAGAACACGGTCTGCTGAAGAATGGAATACTGCCTACTTTTTTTTTACAGTTGGAGGACCAGAAAAATATCTTATTAGACCAAGAGAAGAAAAAGCGATATCGAGGAAACTCTTGTCATTTCCACCGTGAAGTATCGTGACCATACTTCAACGAGGATAGAGTTGGTTTTGATATTTAGGAACGGGTGTTCTGACATTTTTGCCCACAACACCTTCGTGAACTCATTGTGGTGGTACCAGTCAATGGCTACGCCAGCGTCTTCTTCCATTAACTCGAGTCCAGTTCGACAATATTTAGTCTCTCAGTATGGATATTGTATTTATGGAAATTAACGCTTTCAGGGGGACATGTGAGGGCCCGAGCCGAGGGTTAGGTAGGCCTTCTTTTTGGTGAAATGAAATATTTTTGGTTTTGTTAAGGACCATCTTTTTTTCGGTTCAATGCTGTCCTGTTTTTCATCACCAACTACTTTCTTCTTCACCTTGTTTCTTGTTTCATGTAATTCTTTCTCAACTGTTTCTATGCGTGCGGGGATCCTGTGCGGTAAATCACTTAGTGCATAGATTCCGCGTTCCATTAACGCCATACTAAATAGTGCCTTCCTCGCTTCGGAACGCCATTTTTTTGCGCTTAGGGAGGCTTAAACTAACATCTGATTCATATGAATCCTTTTAATGAACATTCAACGTGCATAGATGGATTTGCCGAGCTTATGTTTGGCTTGCATCGTCACTCATGACGCTGAGACTGACAGCTCTCACTCGGTGCGTCACTGCTGCTCGAGAATAGACGCCTGCTGTTGCTTTAGCGCCTAAAGTGCGCCCGGTTAAACTCAACTTCAATATCCAACTCAAATTAAACTTATTTTCAGAGATCACTTTCGAAAATAACGAACATTAAGTAGTTCGTGACTTCATTTAATTTTCATTAGGTATTTGTGAAAATTGAGTGACTGACTGCTGGTCGGTCAGCAGCATTAAGAAAATCCCCTCAGTGACCACCGGTGGGTCACGTCGCACTCAGAGTGTTGAGAATAGATTCAGTACTCATTCTACAACAATATGCTCTGAAGCTTTACGTCTACCCTCTACTCACTAGTCAAGAATAGAAGCCTACTGTTGCTTTAGTGCCCCAAAATAGGTTCACAACTCATTTCACAATGCACTACGAACTCTCACCTACACGTCATAGCCGCTGAAGCTGCTTGTCGTTGCCGTTTTTACAGCAGGATAAAACCAGTTCATTGCTTGTACCGAAGTCGTAAAGCTGGATCTGTTTTTATTCTCACGTAGCCTGGTTTTGTATAATTGGTGCTCTTATAGATTCAAGTGTAATTACGCGCCTCATTGTACTTCAGCATTTCGTTATATTGTATTATGATAGCAATGTGCTCCCCTCAGGGGGATACAACTATTGTATCTAAGAGAAATAGCACTTCCAGCGGGAAAATGGTGAGAGCCCGAGCTTGGAGTTAGGTAGGCTTTTTTGTTGAAGTAGAATGTTATTGTTATGTTAAGGACCATCTTTTATCGGTTCACTGCTGTCCTGTTTTTCAGCACCTTTTTCTTTTTCAACTTCAACCTAGTTTCATATATTTCTTTTTCAACTTACTAGTATCTACGAGTATGCGTTTGGGAATCTTGTCTTGAAACACGCTTTGTGCATTGATTCTGCGTTCCCTAAACTCTATACTAAATGGTGCCTTCATCCTTCCTCTCTTTGGAACAATTTTGTTGCGACATGAGAGGCTTAACACTAACTTATTTAATTCAATCCTATTCCTTCCTTCTTGAAATTGTGTCTTTGTTCATATACATCGTTAAATCTTATTATTTCTATGCGCAGGGTGTGGGGACACTCCTCGTGAATAGGTTCCCCGTTCCCTTGAAGCATTCATCGTGTTCCCGCGGTTGTTGACGGTTCGTATGGTTAGGTTGTAAATGGCAGAACAGGGAAGTCGACTTCACTGCTCGAATACATTTCCATCCTTCTTAAGAAATATGATACTACAATTGCACGATGGGATTTCACCTCGTATGACAACAGTTGTTCATTAATTAAAGGTCGCGAAACAGATGAAATGTTATTCATTTATATTAGAACGTGAATAAGAATTTTATCGATTGGGTCAGGTGTTGCCCAATGCGCGACGAACAGCTAATTTCATACTGCGCGGTGCCTTCTTCCTTCCTCTCTTGGAAACACTGTAGTAGCTAGGAATTTATAATCCAATCGAGTTGGTTTAACGTAGTTACTTGTTCGTTTCTCATGCGTTATCCATTGTAAGGCATTCTTCTAGTGAGAGATCTACGTGTGGAAACAGATTTCAGTTTTGATGCACAGGCGGATTACTGAACTTCGCTGTGCTTGATGGCTTACTTCTAACATGTCTTTGATCGACTTGAGGTCATGAAGACCGTGTCGAGTGGAAAGTGTGCCTCGAATTACTTGTGCACACTGGCTGCATATTTGCTGCATATTGACTAACAATGAGCGCCTTGTGCCTCACAGGGTGCGATGGCCTTGCTCTCAGCGAAAGCTCCGTATCGCTCAAGTGCTTTATTTTAAACCTTCAATTGTTCTAATTATTGAACCGAGAGCAGTGAGAGGTCAAGGCAGATCTGCTCTATTTTTCTGAGGTGAAATGGCAGCTCACAAGTGTGCAGTCGGTCGCGTTCGTATTCCTTACCCGTTTCTAGTGCTAGCCCAGTGCGAGTTGGTGTAAAGCGTTTTACCTCGTAGTTATTTTGATGCCATTTTCACGAACTACTGAAGTTAAACCAAATCCCTCTTTTCTTGAAAGTTATCAATTTCGTGGGAATTTGTTCTTGTCAGAAGCTGCGGTTCCGCTCCTCTTGACAGTTACCAATTAAACAGGAAACGGGTCAATCAAATTAAACAGATATGGCTCCACGTACCAATGAGTGCGCAGGTTCGTCTCAGACACTATCACGTCGTAGTCAGTGCAAGCGATGCTGTACTTAGTCAAAAATAATAAGAATTCAAGTCAATCTTGAATTCGTGATGAATCTCTAACGGTTTCCTTCTATTCTCTAGCTGTTTGTTTTCTCATTAATTTATATTTACTCCATCCTAAGCTTGCCGTCAACCACTTTAAATCGCAAATTTATTAGCGCTCTTGAGGGGGAAGATGTGAAGGCCCAAATACATGTTTAACACGTTCACCTCATTTCCGTGGTTGTCAACGGTTGGTTTGGTTAGGTTGTCAGTAGCAGAACAGGGAAATCGACTTTACTGCTCAAATTCATTTTTATTTTGCCTAAGAAATATGCAAGTGATATTGCACGACAACATTTCATCTCGTATGATAAGTTATTTTTTTCAATGGTCGCGAAACAGGTGAAATGTCATTCATTTATCCCGGTACGCGTTTGAGCTATTTACCTATTGGTACACATATGGCCCAATACGCAGGGAACGTGTTAAGTAGGCTTTGTTCCTTCAAACGATCCTTTCTCGGTTCAACACCGTCTTTTTTTCCAGCACCTACTGCTTTGTATGCCTATTAACTTGTTTCTTAAATTTATTTCTTAAAGTACATTCTATTCACAAAGTGTCTTGTGTGAGAGCAGACATTGGGCATAGATTCCCCTTTCTCTAAATGCGTACAAAATTGTGCCCTCCTCTCTTCGGGAAACCTTTGTTGTGGTAGGGAGGCTTTGTTGTGGTAGGGAGGCTTTGTTGTGGTAGGGAGGCTTAAACTAGCTTCTCTTATCTAATGTTTTGTATGTTGTTACGAATTTGTTTCATCAAATAATCTCCCTGTGACACTACAAGCCCTCTAAGTCAATGGCCTGAAATTATTTTCAAAATAGAAAATAAGACGATAAGGACAGTCTTAGTTAATACACAACCAACCAACTGTGCATCATAAAATTTAATGCCATCGTCCACGTAATCGTGGAACTTAAATGAGCGATTTGAATTACCCAAGTTTCACGAAATTGTCAGGTAAGATGCCATATTTTCCTCACCGGCTGTGAGGTCGAACCTGTTCCAGAACTCGAGCGTTTTACGAGCGTGACATCGCTGGTCTTTATTGTAGGCCGATGCTCTTCTTTATTATAGGTCGATGCGCTTCTGAGAATTTAATCGATATGATTCGGTGTGGGTTAATGAATCGTCCGCTATTCTGCTGCTGAAGTCACGGCAGTTGCTGTTTGTAGTATTGCTTCTTTGGTTAGTTCGGGTACACCCTTAGTGCGCTTTGCTCAATTCCCTGGCGAAATGACGAGGTTTGATCCTTTCATTAGGTCTTCCTACTTATAGCTATGAGTTTACTTGGGTAATTGTGACTTGGCGATTTACCGTTCTTTCGTTCGCGTTGTAGTCCAAATCATGATCATCTCTTTGATTATGATACATTTGATTTGATTCTATTTAGTTTATTTACAAGCTTACCGCTTGTGCTCGTCTGTTATGCCACTGACGCGTGTGAAATAGCGGTGTTATTTGGTGTTCTTTACCCCATTCGATTCTATTAAAGTTGGGTTGCATTTTATTTTTTTTACAGGTGTGCAAGAGTTTTACAAGTGTGCCGCTAGTCCTAATCTGTTACGCCACTGACGCCTGTGAAATAGGGATGTCGTTTGGAGGTCTACCTCATTTGAGTGTGGAGGTCTTGACTTCATTTGATTCTATTTTGTTTATATACGAGTGTGCCGCTATTGCTTATAGGTTATGCGAGTGACGCTTGTGAAATAGGAGTGTAATTTGGAGGTCTTCACCTCATTTGTTTCTATTTCGTTGGGGCACAATTCAGTTAGCCGCTAATCTTCATGTACAATACCACTGACGCTTGGGGAACAGCGGTGTGATTTGGTGTGAAATTGTGACGTCATTTAGTGGTCTTCAGCTCATTTGCTTCTATTTAGTTTATTTACAATTGCTGCACCGTTAATCCTCTTCTGTTGTGCCAGTAACGGCTAGGAAATATGGGTGTCACTTGATGTGAAATAGGAGTGTTACTTAGAGCATGTGTGTGTAAAGCGACTTAGAAGAACCGCCGGAAGTGGGTACGGCCGGCGCATGACCACACAGCCGCCTGCCTGCTTGCCTGCCAGTGTGTATAACGGGCTTGTTTACCTGCGGGGGTGTGGAGTGTGGGGCCAACCCCCCTCTCTCTATCTCTCTTTTGGTCTCTGCTCCTCACATGCACACCCTTTATAATGAATGCTACGCTCTCCGCACTCTCGTTAGCTTCCTCCTGCTCTTTCTCGTCCACGCAAAGGACAATTTGATCTTTTGCCCTTGATAATGCTCTCCTTCTTGTCTTGCTCTTTCTCATCCATGCTAAGAATAATTCGATTTTTCGCTCTTTATTATGCTCTCCCCTCGGGGGGATACAACTATTGTATCTGTGGGAATTTGTGCTCCCAGGGGGAAAATGCGTGAGGGCCAGAGCTGAGAGTTGGGTAGGCCTTCTTTTTGTTGAAATAAAATGCTTATGTTATGTTAAGGATCAGCTTTTTTCGGTTCACTGCTGTCCTGTTTTTCAGCGCCTTCTACTTTCTTCTTCAACTTTTATCTTGTTTCATGAACTTCTTTCTCATCTTACTGTTTCTATACCCCTTGTGCATAGATTCCTCATTCCCTTGCCTCCATACTAAATGGTGCCGCCCTCTTTCCTCTCTTCGATACGCTCTTTTTGTAGCGGTTAGGGAGGCTTGAACTAACTTATGATCTTATCTTTATTATGCCTCTACCATCCCCTCTCGTTAGCTTCTTGCTCTGCCCGTCCACGCAAAGAAGGCCTGCATTCAGTACGAGCCAGTTGTCCACTCCCACTTCACGGGAATTGTGTGTGCGTGCACTTTTTTGCTCATGTCGACGCGTTGCCTCTTTTTCTGCATTTGGTCTGGACGGCCTTTAGCGGCACACTTCCTCTTAACTCTTTGACTGCGACCTGAGCCGCCGGTGGCTCGGATAAGATTTTCATGATGCTGCTCACCGACCAGTAGTCACTAACTCAATTTTCTTTAATGCGTAATTAAAGCTATATCACGTAACGATCCAGTTAATGTTTGCTTTTTTAAACATTGTTTACTACAATTGACGTTTAATTTGAGTTGAATGTTAAACTCTAGTTTTACCTGCCGTAGTCAAAGTGTTAATTGAACACTACCAAGTGTTTTGCATGGAGCACGAGATCTATTACCCGCCACTGCCTTTAGAACCTGATGCAAAACGCGGCTAAGATTGTGGTCAGGATGTTATAGTGTAATTCACGAGGCTCTTTTCTTTTCCCTCTGGGTTTTGGAGTTATGGTGCACACGTTGTGTTGTAATAAGGCATACCTCCTGTAGTTTACGCTGACGTTGTTTCTCTAAACAACGTACACATACATTCCATTGTTTATTCTTTTTAGTAGCGAAGTACGTTCATATTTTCATTTGCTCACAGCTAGGGCGCTTTGATTGTTCCAGCCTTTGTAACGTAAATTTTACAAAATATCTCGGTTTCAAAGGGGAAATTAAGTGAGGTGATTTGTTATTCTCACTCGCGTTGTTCGTGTCATTTATTCATTTGTGCCTTATTCTTGTGTATCCAAATCTCATATTTTATTTATCAATTTGTTATTGATATTATTATTTACCACAGTATCCTGAGAGTTATCGAGTTCTAAGATCCCCCATTGATGTGAGATTCTTGGTAGTCTCATATTTTCCATATTTATATGCTATTTATATACTTATATTATCACAGTATCCTGAGATTTCTTTTAAGTTCTACAATCTGCCATTGATGTGGTGCGGGTTTTGGTTGCACTTACCTGAATATTGTGGTGTGGTTATTGTTGATGTACTTCTCCCTGCCGTGTGTGCCGCGGTACCCTGAGAGTTTCTCTACATTCTCGGATCTACCATTGACGTGGTTGGGTTTTTGGTTGCACTTCTGTAAATATTGTGTTGTGTGTTGGGCAGCCGGACGCGAAGATGGTGTTCGACGTGATCTCCCGCATGGACTTATATTTATATACATTATTTACCCTATTATCCGTAGTTCTTTCAATTGTACAATCTCGAATTCGTGTGTTGACATTATCGGTTGCACTTAAGTGAATATTGTGTTTTGTATTGGGCAGCCGGACGCGAAGATGGTGTTCGACGTGATCTCCCGCATGGACTTATATTTATATACATTATTTACCCTATTATCCGTAGTTCTTTCAATTGTACAATCTCGAATTCGTGTGTTGACATTATCGGTTGCACTTGAGTGAATATTGTGTTTTGTATTGGGCAGCCGGACGCGAAGATGGTGTTCGACGTGATCTCCCGCATGGACTTATATTTATATACATTATTTACCCTATTATCCGTAGTTCTTTCAATTGTACAATCTCGAATTCGTGTGTTGACATTATCGGTTGCACTTAAGTGAATATTGTGTTTTGTATTGGGCAGCCGGACGCGAAGATGGTGTTCGACGTGATCTCCCGCATGGACTTATATTTATATACATTATTTACCCTATTATCCGAAGTTCTTTCAATTGTACAATCTCGAATTCGTGTGTTGACATTATCGGTTGCACTTAAGTGAATATTGTGTTTTGTATTGGGCAGCCGGACGCGAAGATGGTGTTCGACGTGATCTCCCGCATGGAGGACACGGAGCCGTTCTCGGAGGAGCTGCTGGTCGCCATGAAGCGCCTCTGGAACGACAGCGGCGTGCAGATGTGCTTTGGTCGCAGCAACGAGTACCAGCTCAACGACTCCGCTAAATAGTGAGTCCTTCTCTACCCTGAATAGTGAGTGCGACTCTACCCTGAATAGTGAGTGCTTCTCTACCCTGAATAGTGAGTGCGACTCTCCTTCTTTGCTGGCATTGAATGTGAGACAACTCTTGACGTACCAGCTCAACGACTCCGCTAAATAGTGAGTGCTGCGCTCCCACTGCTGGGTAGTGAGGGCTCGACTACGCTAAATGGCGAGTGGTTTACTTTATCAAGAAAACTCATCACAATCGACATCAGCGTGTTCTAAAGTAGTATCACAAGCTTCCTGACTGACCGTACGTGAAATGTTGAGGACCCTCAGTGTCATTTTCCGTCATATTGCGTAGAGAATGAACTTTAGTTCGTAGTTTTATAAGCATTTTGGCCGGCATCGCAGCTTCCTCCTCAAGAAGAAGCGACTTTCGTGCCCATGAGAATTAGCGCTTCCAGGGGAGAAAATTTTCGGTCCCGAGCCAAGAGTTAGGTAGGCTGATTTTGTTGAAATAGAATAGTTTCTTTTTATGTTGCATTATTTTCCCTTAGGGGGATACAACTATTGTATCTATGGGAATTAGCGCTCCCAGGGGAAAAATGTGAGGGCCCGAGCTGAGAGTTAGGTAGGCCTTCTTTTTGTTGAAATAAAATGTTTTTTGTTGTGTAAAGGGCCACCTTTTTTCGGTTCACTACTGTCCTGTTTTTCAGCACCTCTGACTTTCTTCTTCAACTTTTATCTTATTTCATGGACTTCCTTCCCATCTTACTGTTTCTATGCCCTTTCTGCATAGATTCCTCATTTTCTTATCTCCATACTAAATGGTGCCTTCCTCCTTCCTCTCTTCGATACGCTCTATTTTTGCAGCGGTTAGGGAGGCTTAAACTAACTTATAATCTAATCTAATCTATGTTGCATTATTTTAGTACCTATTTTATCAGTTCGATGCCTTTGGTTTCCAGCATCTATTACTTTCTTCTTCAACTTTTATTATTTTTCCTAAACTTCTTTCCCAACTTCCAGTTTATATGCGCACGGTAGCCTATGTGGGAACACACCCTGCACATATATTCTGCGTTCCCTTAGCCCCATACTTAATGGTGCCATCATCCTTCCTCTCTTTGAATGCCTTTGTTGTGATTAGGGATGCTCAAACTAACATACACCCCAACAGGGAGGCTCAAACTAACTTATACTCTAATAGGGAAGCTCAAACTAACTTACATCCTAACCCAGTCTAATCTTCGCAGTTTTCTATACTAGGGCAGGCTCTAACTAACTTACATCCCAATAGGGAGGCACCAACTAACTCACACTGTAATGTACCGTGCCCCGCAGCTTCCTAGACGACCTGGACCGCCTGGGGGCCAAAGACTACGAGCCCACGGAGCAGGACATCCTCAGGACCCGCGTCAAAACCACCGGCATCGTCGAGGTCCATTTCTCCTTCAAGAACCTCAACTTCAAGTGAGTAGCTCATGCCTGCCTCATTACCTTCGTGAGCGATGGTGTGGGGTTCACGCAGTATTGCTTGCTTAAGCGGCCCATACACGATCAATTTAATTGTCAATATCATTGACTCAATATGTTGAGGAGATTTTTTGTTGCACACAAAGTCAATCATTTGACGGTCGTCAATCAAGCCCACAGACGATCAATTAAATTGTCAATATTCATCATTGCCATTTATATTGACAATTAAATTGATCGTCTACGGGCCGCTTTACGTGAGCGATGGTATGCAATATTCATAACATACTCCTGCTTACTTGCTTGAGCAATGATATGCAGTATTCATAATGTAATAATGTACTAAACTATTGCTTACTAGCGTTTATTCTGGTCGCTTTTGTTTATTCTGATCCGGTAACGCTACGAGGCATAGCTTTGAGTTATTTCGTACTCACATAATGAAGTATCAAGGGCGGGTTGTTTACATGCGCTTCATGATGAAGCAGTCCGTAAAGACTGTTTCAGTAGTAAGGACTCCCGAAGTAGAAAAGAATACAGCTTATCCGCATTTCAGAATCTGTGCGTTAAAATTTTACGTTGTTCTGAAGTGTCTGACGTAACCTATCTGAATGCCTGGCGATTGAGTGATACGAAAATTTGGAGTGGAAGTTTCACATTAGAACCAACTATTGATTGATTAGTCAACGCTTACTAGTAACATGAACACCAGATATGTCGTGTCCGGACCCTATGAGCGCTAGAATACAAGATGCAGTAATTAACATATTGCTTGCGAAACGACCCATCGGTGGGTCGTTTGAATAATTGTATCAATCTTAATTAAATTTATGGTATTTAATGGACCAAGTTAATGTTTGGTGTTTGAAAATTTGGTTTCGACTTTTGACTCTAAATTCTAGTTGGGTATTGAACTTCAGTTTAACCCAGTGAATCCCAAAGTGGGCGCTACCGTCCCCTGGGGGGCGCTGAAGCGCTCAAGAGGGGCGGTGGAGCCCATCTTGGAAAAATTGTTATGCATAGCAAATTGACGTTGCGATAATTTGCTGTAAAATTTTAATATAATTAACTACTAGGGGGCGGCAAGATCTTAAGGGGGGCGGTAGGTAAAAAATTTCCCGAGAAAGAGCGGTAAATAAAAAAAGTTTGGGACCCACTGGTTAACCCATCGCAGTGAACGCGTTACTCCACATCTCTGCCTGTTGGCCAGTGGTGCACTGCTAGGCTCTTTGGTGACTGCTGCTGCGCACAATATCGATTGCTTCTCTTCACGTAGCCTTTTTTGTACCGCACCATTGCATGCGGCCTTCATTTTTACTGTATATATTACTTTGCTGAAACATGCATCGTTCCTTTTGAGACCATTTGGTTATTCTTATTGAGTTGAGCTGGGAAGTAAGTAGTGTTTAATTAAGAGTATCAAGTTACGTTATTATGATTTCGGAAGTATCTTCAGAGTACACACTCCTGCCTGCCAAGTAGCGTGGTTGCTAACATTTGGGATAGTTCACTTGCTCAGTAATTGATCTAACTCTAAGACATGAGGATTGTGTGGAATATATGCGATTTTTTGTTTTTAAAACACAATTTTTTTCCCTCTCCTGTCTCAGCACAGATGATGGAATTTCAATTCCGAAACGTTTGCAATAAATGTAATGTTCGTTTTTACTCTGGTTCTTCTTTTCATTCTACGAATAAGATTCTCGAAGAATCGCCCTATCGGAAATATGATAAAAACTAGAGCGCATATATGCTTGTCAGGATGCATCTTCTCGTGTTGTGTCGTTGCGCATCCGTCTAATGAAGATGTGCAGGAACAGAATTTAGTTGAGTCTATTTGCTGCAAACGCTGTAAGACCCTTTGATTTTTTCCTTAATTTGGAGTCTGTATTTGTTGCCTATGCATTAAACCATGTGAATTTTGCTAGGATATAGTTGCGGGTTGTGCTCTTTTCACTTAGTCGCAGGTAATCACTTGAAGTATAGGTCTCATTAATAAACTTACGTCTCTAGCTACTTGTACAGTCTTTCGTCCGCCGCCTCCTCTCACGTTTGCTCGTGTCAACTTTCAACTGAACTCTTTTTCGATTATTATGGTTTTAACCCTTTAACGCCCACATTTTTATACTCGTATTACCGTTATCACAACCACTATCACTAAACCGACACTGGCATGAGGTAGTCACTGTTATCAAGATGGGGAAAGAACTGCCACTCGGCAGTGAAGTTCAAAGGACACAATAGTGAACAAATTGAATAAAAAATATAATATATTATTGTTATTTTTGAAAGAGGACCGTACAGTCCACTTTGGCGTTAAAGGGTTAATCAAGTTTACATTGACATGAGTGCACAGTTCTTATGAAGTAGCTCATGACGTATCTATCAAGTTTCACTGTGAGGATGTTTTACGAAATATATCCGCATATTTTGCTTGATAAGCATGTAGGAAACCGAAACAAGAGCGGTATCATAGGAACGGTAGACTTACGGGTCAACTGTCGTTCGGTACATACAAATTTTAGGATATTAGGATAGCTTAAGTTAACTTGGGTAGAACATGTTAGGATCAGTCAAGATCGACTCCGTTATTCATGAAACTGGAAGTAACAGGAACGAATTTGTTCGCGGCTGCTTTCAATTTCACTACAAGACAAAATATAGCAACTAAACGGTGGTCATTTCTTGAATTTTCCGTTCGCTCATTTCATTCAAACAGCAATGCTCATTTCAGTAAAGCAGAGCGCGTGAGTCGCGCATACAACACACGAGCCAGAACACCACTCCATGCACCAGCAACACAGGGGTGCGGGGACACGCAGTGTGGGACTTAGAATAAGTGTTATATTGTCTTTGTGGAGCACTCGACGCGGCGGTAGGTAGCTCGACTGAACACACAATCAATAACCCGACACGCGTCCTCTTGCACGCTTGCTTGCAGTTACAGGTGTGTGCCCTCCGGCTCCTTGACCGCGGGCTCAGCCTCATACTTTTCCAATTTTTGCCATCCGTGTTGTGAATACTCAACGTTTTACATTAATTAAAAGGCACTGGTGAATTTAGAAGGCAATGACATTTATTCCTGAAATGATTTTAATTTAGAAGGCAATGACCTTTATTCCTGAACAGATTTTTGCACGGAAATTCGGGTTCGTTTCTAGTTTTGGAAATTGTTGTTGTTTTCTGTGAAAGGATTGTTGAATTGTGGGTAATTTAAGCGTTTAGAGTTAGCGTGTCACAGAGGCTAGCTGCTCTAATTTGAAATGAAAAAGGTAAAACTTGCGAATTTCGGCCAGTTAAAGGGCGCTTAGCATAGGCAGAAATTTTTTAATAAACTACACTTTTCGAACTTTTTCATCATCGCCAGCAACTTTGGGCTTTATTAATGCGTCGACTGCGGTTGCTATGGTTACAAGTGGCAGAAATGAACAATAAAATTTACTGGTCGAATGCGCTTCCTTTGTTAAAAGTGGGAAAAATATCATTGCACGACACCATATTAACTTGTATTATTTAAAATAATACAGTGAAAATATGAAATACCCTTTAATTTGCCTGTAGGTAAATGAGCAATTTACCAAGTGATACTCGTGTGTACGATACGTAGTCAACGTGTCATTTTGACTGCCCATGCAGAAGCAATGCGGCTAAAATTATAGACGCCCCAGCAAAAAAGCTCGACGGAAAAGTAGAATAAGTTTTTTTGAAAGTTGAAATAGACAAACGAGAAGAGGTGTAAGATAAAAGATGCTACAAGTAAACCAAGGCGAAGGTAAATAATGATCCCACTCCCAACTTCTAACGTGGTGAAGGCCAGAGACATTTTTTTAACAGTTCGCAGTTGTCTTCTAACAGTTTTTAACACTCGTCTGCGAAAGTTTATGTATAAACTTGGCTGAATTTTGCATTGTTTTTCTCGCTGAGATTCTCACGTCGTCGTATCCATTTCAGGGGTATAGTTTCGAAACATTTCACGTCATGGTAGCGTTCATCTTTAAAACAGAAACTCACGGTTCGAGCTGTACGCTGCTGCAGTTATAACTTCCGTCACCCTTCATTGTGCAACAGTTTCCGCTCACCGAGACGTGTGATCAGGCACTCGATATACTACAGCGTTCATCACCGTGATTTTGAAAGTATTTTCACAATACTCGCCTTTTCAACACACTCTTGCCCCCCAAGTCACGTGTTGGCTCAAACTTGGGATGGTTCACATGCCCAGTATTGCATCAAATTCTAAGATATGATAAAAACTATAGTGCATTTTTGCTTGTCAGAATATACCCGTCGGCAGCTCGTTCTGAGCCGTTGCGCTTCCGTCTAATGAGTATGTGCAGTAAAGTCTCGTGAAGATTCAAACTTAGGGTGGTTGACATGGCCAGTATGGCATCAATATTCTTGTGACGGCAGTCACAGTCTCGCCCCGTATTCTCAGGTCATCTTCGCTGGATTTGCTTTGATCGCTCAATCGTTTCCTCGTCCGCGCATCCTGACATTGCCGTGGTAGGTCTCCTTGGCAACCTCAGCAGCTCCTTGCGGTGGTGGCTCTTAGTGCCAGCTGCAGCCGGGTGTTTGGTGCCGGCGTCTGCTGCTGGTTGTGGTGACAGCAACCTGGTGTCAGCAACAGCTGCTGCTCTAATTGTGGTGTCAGCTACAGCTGGTGCTGGAGTAATTGTGGTAGCAGTTGCAGCTGTGCAGTTAGCGCCAACAACAGCTGCTTCTTTTGTAATTTTTGTTCCGGTCACATACAGAGCTGCAGCTGTGCATGTTGTGCCTGCAACACTTGGTGCCATAGAGCCTTAATTTTAATTATGGTGCCATCAACTGCCGCAGTCGAAATTGTGGTGCCATCAACTGCCGCAGTCGAAATTGTGGTGCCATCAACTGCCGCAGTCGTATTTGTGGTGTCATCAACTGACGCAGTCGTATTTGTGGTGTCATCAACTGCCGCAGTCGAAATCGTGGTGTCATCAACTACCGCAGTCGTATTTGTGGTGTCATCAACTGACGCAGTCGTAATTGTGGTGCCATCAACTGCCGCAGTCGTATTTGCGGTGGCATCAACTGCCGCAGTCGTATTTGTGGTGGCATCAACTGCCGCAGTCGTATTTGTGGTGCCATCAACTGCCGCAGTCTTATTTGTGGTGGCATCAACTGCCGCAGTCGTATTTGTGGTGCCATCAACTGCCGCAGTCGTATTTGTGGTGCCATCAACTGCCGCAGTCGTATTTGTGGTGGGATCAACTGCCGCAGTCGTATTTGTGGTGGCATCAACTGCCGCAGTCGTATTTGTGGTGGCATCAACTGCCGCAGTCGTATTTGTGGTGCCATCAACTGCCGCAGTCGTATTTGTGGTGCCATCAACTGCCGCAGTTGTATTTGTGGTGCCATCAACTGCCGCAGTCGTATTTGTGGTGCCATCAACTGCCACAGTCGTATTTGTGGTGGCATCAACTGCCGCAGTCGTATTTGTGGTGGCATCAACTGCCGCAGTCGTATTTGTGGTGGCATCAACTGCCGCAGTCGTATTTGTGGTGGCATCAACTGCCGCAGTCGTATTTGTGGTGGCATCAACTGCCGCAGTCGTATTTGTGGTGGCATCAACTGCCGCAGTCGTAATTGTGGTGCCATCAACTGCCGCAGTCGTATTTGTGGTGGCATCAACTGCCGCAGTCGAATTTGTGGTGCCATCAACTGCCGCAGTCGTATTTGTGGTGACATCAACTGCCGCAGTCGTATTTGTGGTGCCATCAACTGCCGCAGTCGTATTTGTGGTGGCATCAACTGCCGCAGTCGTATTTGTGGTGGCATCAACTGCCGCAGTCGTATTTGTGGTGGCATCAACTGCCGCAGTCGTATTTGTGGTGACATCAACTGCCACAGTCGTATTTGTGGTGGCATCAACTGCCACAGTCGTATTTGTGGTGCCATCAACTGCCGCAGTCGTATTTGTGGTGCCATCAACTGCCGCAGTCGTATTTGTGGTGCCATCAACTGCCGCAGTCGTATTTGTGGTGCCATCAACTGCCGCAGTCGTATTTGTGGTGCCATCAACTGCCGCAGTCGTATTTGTGGTGCCATCAACTGCCGCAGTCATATTTGTGGTGCCATCAACTGCCACAGTCGTATTTGTGGTGGCATCAACTGCCGCAGTTGTATTTGTGGTGGCATCAACTGCCGCAGTCGTATTTGTGGTGGCATCAACTGCCGCAGTCGTATTTGTGGTGGCATCAACTGCCGCAGTCGTATTTGTGGTGGCATCAACTGCCGCAGTCGTATTTGTGGTGGCATCAACTGCCGCAGTCGTATTTGTGGTGGCATCAACTGCCGCAGTCGTATTTGTGGTGGCATCAACTGCCGCAGTCGTATTTGTGGTGACATCAACTGCCGCAGTCGTATTTGTGGTGGCATCAACCATAATTGTGGTGCCGTCCATTAATATTTTCTTGGCTATCACTTATATTTCAAGGGCTTCCATCCATATCATGTTGGCAGCGCACCCTGGTGTCGTGCTAGGAGGTTAGTGCCGTTTTCATACTGCGCCCTCACTGGGGATACAACTGTTGTATCTTTAGGAATTAGCGCTTCTTAATTAGATGGAGATGTGCGCCTCAGTTGTGATGGCAACTCATTCGGTTCATTTGTCTCAGTTTTATGAGTATTGAGGCGAGATTTCACGGCAGCGTGTAGGCCACATCATTTGCGTCAGAACGGGGTATGATGTAGTGCACTTGTGTCACATATTTGCACTTGTGTGGCGTGATGTGGGCACGTGTGCCACATCATTTACTCCAGGACGCCGGTGTGGCGTGCCGCAGCGCACATACGCCACACATTTACACGAGGACGCCGATGTGGCATGACACAGCACGGCATGCCGAAGTCACCCGACACCTCACACCGCCACTCGTACTCACGCTCTGACAGATCATTCATCCCGCTGTGAGGGAGCCAGCAACACCAGCCCCCGCCTGTCACCGGGTGCCGGTATTGCGTGTCGCGCCGCAAATTGTGCCGTCACCCATCCCTCGTGCAGCCGTAGCTGGAGCCCAGGGGACCCCATGCACTTTCTACCCTACTCGAAAGTGTGCAAGAAAATTTGGGTTCGTTTTCAGCTTTGGAGCTGCTTTTGTTGTCGCTAAATAGATTTTTTTTGAAATCTTATTATAATTTCTTTTAAGATTATCAATTTTTTTAAGCTATTATTATTTTTTTTCAAGATTATCATTTTTACCTCTTTGTTGAGCCCTCGCGGAGCTCTCTTGCCTTCCGAGCTCTGCGCTAACCCTTTCACGTAGTACCCTACTCGAGTGTGTCGTACTTGAACAGTGCGCTAAGGTTCGTGTTCGTTTTCAACACTTTGGCTGCGACGTGCGCCATCGGTGGTACACGGAGGTAATTTTTACTATTCTGCTGACCGATCAGTAATTGCAAACTCAATTTTCCTAAATATATAATCAAAGCTAAATGAAGTCCCGATCCAGTTCATGTTTGGCATTTTCCAAATATCGTACTACAGTTGACTTTAAATTTGAGTTTGGTGTTGAACTTAATATTTAGTAGTCGCAGTCAAAGAGTTAAGTTTGAAGGTTGTTCTTTCCCTACTCAAATGTGCGTACGTGAATTGTGCGCGAAAATTCAGGTTCGTTTCTAGTTTTGTTTATTGTTGTTTTCGCTAAAAAGGTTCGTTTTTTCTCTGAAAAAATTATTATCGTTTTCACCCCTTTGTGAACTTCTTTGTGGCATTCCTCCTTCCTCTCTTTGGATCGCCTTTGTGGCGGAGAGGGAGGCTTAAACTGAATAATAATTTAATCTAATCTTTCGCAATGATAAATTCGCAAGGTTATTTTTCCTTTGAGTAATGTGAATGGGAGATGTGATTGTCTCGTTTTTAACAAATCACGCTGTATCCGCGGGTACAGATTACAGGTATGTGAACTGACGTCATGCATCGCAGAGACAAAGTTGACTGTGTTACAGTTTCGATTCATATTTTCCCAGGAGCTTCCAGTTAACTGGTGTGCGATTGACTTTTTCTGTGATCTTTTCTCGCTTCATGAGACCTTTGTTCACAAGTTCTAGTGTTCAAACTCCACGTGACGCGCTCTATTTACTTCCAATGAAGCACATAGCGTGACAAATTGTACATACAAAATTCTTCCTATTTGTAATATGTAATTGCTCACGTCATTCCAACATGGAAATTTGTTACGCTTAATACCCTCTATACTTCCGTCTATCCGCTTCATGTTGATTCGTCCGCTCTGAGAGAGAGAGAAAGAGAGAGAGAGAGCGAGAGGCAGTGGATCACAATACACCGTTTCTAGCAAAGGCATCGGAGCAATATGATAAACATCGCAAGTTCTTATTATTTGGCGCATGGTTTTGAAGTTGTGGGCAGGCCTGAGATAACGCCGTCAAAGACGGCTCCAGGGGACGGGTAGACTTCATCTCGGCCTCTTTCAGAGCGCCTGGTCTGTCTCGCTTGTTTGCTTGCTTTTGGCCGCGAGCGGGGGAACGGGTACTTGGTGGTGCCGTTATTTATTGAAACTGTGTTGGGTGCATTGCGCTACATGTGTGTCCCTATTGGTAGAAAATTTCTTATTCACGTTCTGACATAAATGAATGATGTTTCCTCTGTTTCGCGACCTTTTTAGTGAATAACTGTTGTCATACGAGGTGAAATCCCATCGTGCAATTGTATCTTCATATTTCTTGGGAAGGATAAAAATATATTCGAGCAGTAAAATCGATTTCCCTGTTCTGCTACTTAGAACCAAAGCAAACGAACCATTAACAACCGCGGATACGGGATGAATGTGTTGATGGTGTTTGGAGATCGCGTGTTGTTCACCGCTATGTGGATGTGCATCTCCTAATCTATATGGAATCTACAATACCTCAGTGTCAGTGCATGAGAGTGTAGCATAATTCATTGTTTGCGTACGGTTGCGTACAATGTTATTTTAATGTACTCTTGTGACAGTCGTTTGCCGTATTTGCAATGATCTGTGTTGGAACGATGGGTCGTTAGGAAATTGCTAGAGATCTTTTTTCAAATTATTGGTATTTAAAGGACCCAGTTAATGTTTGGTGTTCATGAATTTTCAACAACTTTTGAATTTGATTCGAATACTGAACTTCAGACGATTAATTGTCAGAGGCTGTCCAGTTTCTAGATAGTGCACCTTTCGCCTTTCGCTCAATTTATGTGAATGTTGGTCCCTGAGAGTGGCGCGAACAAAGCTCACCGTTCATGTATTTTCTCTGTGATGACATCAAACGTTCTAACTCTCGAAGAAGTGGACACACAACACGCCGGTCTCCTGGTGGCTTTCATTAAGAATCGAAGCTCTAGGAGGATATTAAAGCGGCGGGGGCGTTGAATTGCAGGATATGCGTGCAGCTCTGTAACGAGGCGCGTGAGCCGGATGCTAATGGCATGGTTGGTGGCGAGCGCAGCGCTGAATATTGCATGCCCCGCGTCTGCTTCATGACGCTCGTTTCACTGCCCGCTGCATGTCTCTCACTTCAACTTTTTCGCCGTTGCGGCTATAATTTTGGCCGACTTGCTCTGGAGATCTACTTGGGCGGCTAAAAGTCGTCAATGTCACGGCGGGCTGCGTCTGCGTCATGACGCTTGACTTTTGCTACATCAATGTAACTTTTTCGCCCTTGCATTGATAATTTTAACCGCCCCGCACGTAAGATGTAGGTGCTCTGGTGCAAGGTCTTGATCTTGGACTTTCGTACGGAGTGGGTGTGCTGGCAGCTCTGGATTGGAATGCACTTTGCTCGGAGCGAGTTCAGATATAATTTCTCAAGAATGCTCTGCGAAATATTTCCGTTTTTGTTCGATTAAGTTTTTGGTAAATTGGAATCATAGGCGAGTAGTTACAAATGCAGTATTACATAGTGTGAATGTTCTCTTAAATTATTTTTGAGTTAGCTCTCTGGAGTGCAAGCTTTTTTAAAACTGGGATGGACGCCATGTCATGTTTGTAACGTAATTGTACATTATTTGGTGTTAGTCATTTTACTATCCTCATCCCCTCAGGGGGATACAACTATTGTATCTATGGGAATTAGCGCTCCCAGGGGAAAAATGGGAGGGCCCGAGCTGAGAGTTAGGTAGGTCTTCTTTTTGTTGAAATAAAATGTTTTTTTGTTATGTTAAGGACCACCTTTTTTCGGTTCACTACTGTCCTGCTTTTCAGCACCTCTGACTTTCTGCTTCAACTTTTATCTAATTTCATGAACTTCTTTCTCATCTTACTGTTTCTATGCCCCTTCAGCATAGATTCCTCATTTTCTTATCTCCATACTAAATGGTGCCTTCCTCCTTCCTCTCTTCGATACGCTCTATTTTTGTAGCGGTTAGGGAGGCATAAAGTAACTTATAATCTTAATCTTTACTATCCTCATTGTATCTCCAGGACCTTCAACTTGCTGTTAATTCTGGAGCTATTGCACTCGTCGTTGTGTGCTCAAATGAGCATCGCACCATAGTTCTTTATGCTCCTTTCAAGTGAGAATCTTGTTCCCACCAAAAGTCAGTCATCACTTACAAGTTCGTCCAGCATCTGAAAGTTATACTCGAACATACAACTCGTGTTCGATCGTCAAATTGATTAACCCTCGAGTGCATTTCTTTGCCAATCCAGTTTGAAGGATGTTCTTATCAGAGATAAGTAAACTTCAATGAAAAATTATAACTCATTCTTAATTTCCCCGCCATTTTTTTCTGGCAAGATACGCTGCGTCGGTAAATTCACGTTCAAGTCCCCGTACATTACGCGGGTTTTTGACTGATGACGTGTATCGTCAGTCATCCCTTGATACGAGGGAAGTATCGAATGTCGCATTCCCAAGTTCCTGTGAGGATTGTGATGAACATCGATATTCTACGAGTCTGAGCTGATCGTATGTGGGGCGCAGTGGTGAATGCAGGCACTGCACGGCGCAGTGGTGACTGCAGGCACTGCATGGTGCACTGTCCCGTTGGCAAGAGCCGCCCTTAAAAGAAAGAGCGCATCCGGCAGACACGAGAGAAGGAGAGAGCTGGTATCAGGAACGTCTCCGTGACGATCATTGTACCCTGGAGCCATATGCTCATTCCTCTGAAGCGTTGCAATTATGAAGCTGGCATCCGCGAGTTAAAATATCCTTTTCCTGTGCAAACCTCAACTTTTTCTGATAAAATTAGTACTGGCATTTAACTATCTCTGTCAGGTTATGGAACGACTGGAAATAATTCTTACTTTTTTTTCAATCTTGTTTGAGGTGATGTGATTGGCTGCACGCTGTAAGGCCCATTTCACACCGAGCTAGCAGAGCAGCACCTAGCAAGCGCGTACGAGTACTATCTAGCAGACGGTCTGCGAGACTGGTAGGTAGGAATAGCACTATTGGAAGCCGCTGCCTTCACACCAAACTCGCACGTTTTATCCAGCATACGGCATGCGAGGTGACAATGCTGATCCATGGGAGCGAACTGTGCTGTCGAGACTCCAAGGCCTTAAGCGCGTTTTCGTGCGCGTTCGCAAGTGAATTTTGACTCGCGTTAGAGCTCAACTGAACACTTTGACTGCGGCAACTGAATATTAAGTTCAACAACAAACTCAAGTTTAAAGTCAATTGTAGTAAGCTATTTTGAAAATACCAAGCATGAACTGGATCGTGCCTTCATTTAGCTTTGATTAAGTATTTATGAAAATTGAGTTTGTGACTACTGGTCGGTCATCAGCATTATGGACATTAGCACTGTGTACCACCGGTGGTGCACGTCGCAGTCAAAGTGCTAAGCATGGTTGACGGAATTGCATCTGGTTCTTGAGTGTCGTGTTACACTTCGCGTAGCGGGAAAGTTAAAGACAGGTTTTGATTTATGAAGCGCGCGTGGTGTGGAAATATTATGTGAATTCTAGTTGATTCTCACGAAGGTTGCAGGAAGGCTGCATGTTCTCCAAAGCAACGTTAGAGAAAAAGCTGAAACCCACTCACGTCTTCTGAAAATTCTAAAACTACTAAAACTAAAATTCTGACTAAAATTCTGAAATAATTTAGCTTGTAAATATCGGATAACATGCAACTGAACGAGCTGTGATAGACACCCATAATATCATGTTGAAACAGAACGTCTCGAAGCCGTTAGGTAATCCCTTGCATTCCAACAGTGAAAACAAAAACGACAACGGTAATACGAGAACAAAAATGCGGGCATTGAAGGGTAAAATGGTACGTATCGAAGCCTAAAAGGTGGTTCATTACATTCCTAGACTGTAAATAAAAACTAGACGCTGTCTTGAAGCAGTGTGACTGGAAGAGCGGCTCCAGCCGAGTTACTTGGAGTGAGAGCGCGATCCAAAAGAGAGCTCCGGGAGAGCTGGGAGAGAGAGCGCGGTGGGAGGAGGCACCTGATATTGATTGTTGGACGGCCGCAGCTGGTGTGGTGTGGTGTGGCTGTGGCAGACGCGCCCATGCACTGCTGCTTCTCCCCCTCTAACGCTCCTATATTTATTTTTCCCTTTGAAACGCTGATTTACTGAAACGCTCCTCAACTCTACTTTACTTTTCCCTCAGAATTGTTCCTTTACTTTTCCCTCTGAAATACTCCTCTACTTTTCCCTCTGAAATACTCCTCTACTTTTCCCTCTGAAATACTCTCTACTTTTCCCTCTGAAATACTCTCTACTTTTCTCTCTGAAATACTCCTCTACTTTTCCCTCTGAAATACTCTCTACTTTTCCCTCTGAAATACTCTCTACTTTTCCCTCTGAAATACTCTCTACTTTTCCCTCTGAAATACTCTCTACTTTTCCCTCTGAAATACTCCTCCACTTTTCCCTCTGAAATACTCCTCCACTTTTCCCTCTGAAATACTCCTCCACTTTTCCCTCTGAAATACTCCTCTACTTTTCCCTCTGAAACGCTCCTGTACTGGAGCGTTTCCCTCTGAAACGCACCTCTCTACTCCCATGAACTCACGGCTGTCCTGTTTTCAGCACCTACTACTTTCTTCTTCGTGAACATTTATATCATGTTTCATGAACTTCTTTCTCAACTTACAGTAGTCATTCTATGCACCATCTGCATAGATTCCGCGCTCACTTATCTCCATACTAAATGGTGTATTCCTCTTTCCTTTCATTGGAACGCGTTTTTTTAGCGGTTAGAGAGGCTCAAACTAACATCTAATTCATGAATCAATCTTAGCTGGCTGCGACATGGACATGGACACTATGCAACGAGCCAATCGGAATTTTACCTGATCACGTGAAGTTAGTCGGGCGTACCCTAGATTTCCGCACCTGCATTCACTGCTGATTTGTGCCCTGCTCTGAAACGCTCCTGTACTGTTCTGAGCTGTTGGGTGATTTGGACGCCATGTAGCGAGCTCGGCTTATAATTTAGACGAGAATTTTACCTGGAACCAAACACCCTCTTCTTGAGAACGGAGTCGGGCGTACCCTACATTTGCGCACCTCCATTTACTGCTGGTGTTCGCGCTGCTTGTAACGCTCCTGCGCTATTCTGAGCTGTCGGGTGCTTGATTTAGACGCCATGAAGCGAGCTCGGCTTGTAACTTAGACCTAAATGTCACCTGGAACCGAACTCATAAATCGAGTGTGACGTAGCGTGGGTTTTGGCACCTGCTCATGATGGTAACGAATGAGATGGAATCTCATTGGTTTGCCGCTCACTGGGCTGAGCTTGTACGCCTCACTCTGGCCGTTAGGTTTCACTCTTTTTCTTCAGGAAACACCTTTATGGGGCAGGGAGGCCCAAACTAACTCATGCTCTAACTTACTTTATGCTTAATGATCGGAGTATATCTAATTCAATATTAAATGAAATGCGTTACAATATATGCATACATATGTTTATGTATATATATGTGTATATAAATATATATATGTGTGTGTGTTTATATATATGTATAGATATATGTATATATATGTGTGTGTGTATATATATATATATATATATATATATATAAATTGGGATACATATACATATGAGCATGAGCTCGTTTCAAAGTAACTTCATTGGTAGCCACAAGTGATGCCGAAGCACCCATTCAAACGATAGTTTCTTTGGACGGCCCTCACCACACGGCGTATAATTATGAGCATTTACCATTTGCTGGAGATGTACAGCGGTGAGATGCGCTGCGTTGGAAGCCTCAGATTAGGATTATTAGCTGCTGAAACCCTCATTCCTACATTGCATTCTTTGCACCGTCTCCACCAGAGAGTTTGAAGTTTCTATTATAATTATAAACAGGAGAAGCTATTATTCGAGATTAAACACACTTTTCAGGATCTTCACTAGTCTTTTAACGACAATCAAACTGTAAAGTTGACCTTGTGTTGCTGCATCTACTACTCAGTGTTATGAGCTCTCCAACGCAGAGTATTTCGCTTGCGTCCCGCATGATGCCGTGCAAGTGTATGCACAGGAGACAAAAAACATAATTTTCTATTTTCTGTCGAGCACATGCTCGGTGTTCGCGTGGCGCAGGTCTATGAATGATTACAATCAAAACGCTTGATAAAATTACCCATTTTAGCGTAAAATTTGTCAACGATAGCGAGAGGCTTTATTTTTGAGAGTTGCTCAAATTCTTACGTCGGACATGAAGTTCATGCCAACTTGATACGCTATTCTTCCCTCATTTTTGTGGCAATTTGTTACTTCAATATTTTTGCGAGCTACGGAAAGCTTAAAGCCTCAATTGCACCGTTTATTTTCCGCTGCGATGAAGTTTCCATCGAAGCGTAAGATTTATCTCACCGTGCGTATTATAGCATTGCTTACAGTGCGTCGTGGCCAAATTGATGGGAACATCACCAGGGATTTTAAACCTCCTGCCATGGCCAATTGCGACCACATAATAAAATGTGAAGATTACAAAATTCATTATGAGCCTGAGATGTCTCTGTGAGGTCCCGAGATAAAGGTTAGGTAGGCCTTCTTTCTCATGAAATAGAACCCCTCAGGGGGATACAACTATTGTATCTATGAGAATTAGCGCTCCCAGGGGAAAATGTGAGGGCCCCAGCTGAGAGTTAGGTAGGCCTTCTTTTTGTAGAAATAAAATGTTTTTGTTATGTTGAGGACCAGATTTTTTCGGTTCACTGCTGTCCTTTTTTTTCAGCACCTACTACTTTCTTCTTCAATTTTGATCTTGTTTCATAAACTTCTTTCTTATCTTACTGTTTCTATGCCCTTTCTGCATAGATTCCGCGTTCCCTTAACTCCATACTAAATGATGCCTTCATCCGTCCCCTCTTTGAACACCTTTATTGTGGTAAAGGGAGGCTAAAACTTTCTTATAATCAATCAATTATCTGCTTTCAGCATGCAGGTCATAATGTGCATTATGAGACTGGAATGTCTGCTTTCAGACCGTGAACTGGCATCCCTTCATTGTAGCCCTTCATGATCGATTACAGCCTTCGCTCATTTGGGCCGCTGAAAATTTTAAACCCAATACAGGGGGCATGCGTGAGTCTTGAATGAATCGCTTGCTGTGTGATTAGTGTCAGGCCCATTTCACACTGAGCTAGCAAAACAGCATCTAGCAAGCTCGCGTGCGCGATCTAGCAGACGGTCTGCGAGACTGGTAGCTAGGAATAGCATTTTCTCCTCGCATGCTGGATGCTGGATAAAACGTGTGAGTTCAGTGTGAAGGCAACGGCTCGAAATAGTGCTTTTCCTACCTACCAGTCTCGCAGACCATCTGCTAGATAGCTCATGCGAGCTTGCTGAGTGCTGCTCAGTGTCAAATGGGCCTTACGCATACGAATTACTGCTGAGGTCGTGTGCTATAGTACCACCGGTATTTGATTCCAATACTCCTTTACTTCATTCTTTGAAGCTTGAATAACTGCTCGCAAGGGTAAAACGTGAGATCCCGAGCTGAAAGTTGAGTAGGTTTTCTTTGTGTCTGAATAAAATAAGTTTTTGTTTCGCAAAGAAAACTTTCGGTTCATTGCTATCCTACTTTTCAGCACCTACTACTTTCTTCTTCAACTTTTATCTTAATTCATGAGCTTCTTTCTCAACTTACTGTTTGTATACACCTTGTGCATAGATTCCGCGTTTCCTTGAGTCCATCTAGATGGTGCCTTCCTCCTTCCTTTCTTTGGAACGTCTTAGTTGCGGTTATGGAAACTTGAACTAACATCTGATCTAATAACTTTTTTATGTCCGATGTGTCCTAATCTCTACATGGATTTCCAGTATGTTTTCAGGACCAATGAATGCGGTAAATCCTTATACGATAGGTCAAGTTGCTCTGCATTGATTTTTGGTATGTGATCACGCGCCCATATGTACGGTAAAGCCCTGATACGATAGGTTTTGTTCTCACTCTGCGCTGACTTATGACCAGGCGATGTGAGTACGGCTGAGCTATAGCCCAGGGCTCACGTGCGCCACGTGCGCACTTGTACGCCTCCATAACAGAGCTTCCTTGATGCGTGGCGACTTCTTGCCAATTATGCTTTGCTTCTCTCTCCAATTATTGTGTGCCGAGCCGGGCCACTTGTGGGGGCCACGGCTGGTCTACTTCTCGACGGTTATGCAGTGCTGCTATGAATAACTCCTATACTGCTTGTGTTTTGCGTTCTCTTTCCTTGGTAATTGAGGAAACGTGCAGTGCCAAACGCTGCTTTTTACACTTTGACTGTGGCAGGTAAAATTACTGTTCGAATACATTTCTATCTGTCCCAAGGATTATGAAAGTGCTATTGTACGATATTTCACCTCGTATGATAAATTATTTTTTGAAAAGGTCACGAAGTATGAAATGTCATTCATTTATACCGGTACGTGAATGTGCAATTTATCAAGTGGTGCACATATTGCCCAATACGCGAGGAACCTGTAAACTTCATTTTCATGCCGCACCTCCTCAAACTACGCGCTTGTACCGAGTTAACACGTCGACTGCGATGGGTTAAACTCAACTTCATTACTCAACTCAAATTAAAAATTTAAAGTTTTTGGCAATTTTATAAACACCTTACATTAACTGGGTTCATAAAATACCATTATATAATCAAGAATGTTACAATTTTTCTAACGCCTCTTCGATGGGTCGTATGCAAGCAACGTGTTAAGCTGCGCGCTGTTAGGACCAGGCGTCGCTCTGAACCAGCCATGCCATAACGAAATCAACGCGAGTATGATGCAAAATTGAGTTGTAGCTCATTATATTTCCACTTTCGAAGTTGCATTACTTTCAAGGCGTAATGAAATTGGCGCCCACTTATTCTACTCTTCATTTGCGTATTTGGAGTTCGGCATTGTGAAAGAATTCCTTGGGGTTTTCCTTTTGATGATTGATTCATTTATTAAAAGCGTTGATTAAGAAGGCTTGAATGAGCCGACTCTTCGCTAATGGGTGTAGGATGGCTGCTCTTTTGCTTCAGCTGCACGGCAGTTTTCAGCTAACGAAACGATATAACATCTGGTTTGATGATGTTCTTCTGTTCATATTTCATCGGTACCGACTTCAAATTGATGCGCTTTGTCACGCGTTATGGTCTTATTTAGTTATAGTAAGCTCCTCATGGGGGGTTCAACGATTGAATCTAAACCAAAATTAACAATCCCTGGGGGAAGATGTGAGGGCTAAAATTTTTTTCAGGATTTGGGAACACGCTTTGTGCATAGATTCCTCGTTCTCCCAATTCCATTCTCAAAGGCGCCTTCCTTTATCTTTTCTGGGGAACACCTTCGTTGGCGGCAGGAAGGCTTAAGAATAACAAGACAAATGTAACCTATGGCGACACTGAAATGTATTTTTCAGCATCTTAACTTTTTCAGTCAACAGCGTGGCCAACGAGACCTAAGTCACAGTTCTGCTCGCTGCAGTTCCAGAAACATTTATTTCCCTTTTTCAACAATCTCATGGTCTGTCGAAGCGCGTACTATGCTCTTTTGGTCTCGGTATTTTGCTTGGAAGCCCCAGAGTTGCAAAAAAAATATCGAATGCTATGCGCCGTCTCTTATCATGCACGCGTGATAGCCGTCACGGAGTGAGTGTGGTGAGTGTGATGCGGGTGTCTTTCTGGAGGTCGTCACCACATCGGAGGTCACCACGCCGGCGCATAGCATCACCCTGGTGGCAGAGTCTAGTTCTTGATGGAAGGAAATCTCGGTGTCTGTATTTGCGTCTAATCTTGGTAGTAAGAAATGTAGATATCTGTGAGGTATTGGCGTCTAATCTCGAAAGTTTTCGTATGAGATCTCGGTATCTGTGCTGTATTGGCGTCTAATCTTGATGGTTTCTGTATGAGATCTCAGTATGCGTGAGGTATTGGTGGCAACGATATCACCACAACATCAAGTATTGTAGTTTTAGCGTTCATGTGTCCTTAGAACTACTGTCCTGGCAAGCTGTTTGTCTTCGATGTATTCTCTTTGCTTCAGAATGTATCCTTCCGGTATGGCTCATATATAGCATGGATGTTACCACCACCGTACAGCAATTTGTGTCACTTCCTGATGTCGCTATCGGATAGTGCTCTCACGGTGACCTCAATCATAGAAGACCTTAATAAATGGGCGCCCCAATATCTAGAACCCTTGAATAAGTTAATGCCTTCTTCCCCGAATGAATGGCCTCCTAATCATTGAATAGGAATGAAAAATTATAAATTATGCATGGTGGTCTGGTGCGCTCCTCCCCTCAGAGGGATACAACTATTATATCTATGGGAATTAGCAACCCCTGGGGTAAAATGTATGAGGGCCCAAGCTGAGAGTTAGGTTACCCATTTTTTGTTGTTGTTGAAATAAAATGTTCTTTGTTATGTTAAGGACCACCTTTTTTCGGTTCACTGCTGTCCTGTTTTTCTGCTCCTGCTACTTTCTTCTTGAACTTTTATCTTGTTTCCTAAACTTCTTTCTCAACTTATTGTTTCTATGTCATTTGTGCATAGATTCCCTGCTTCGTTTACTCCATACGTAATGGTGTCTTCCTACTTCTTCTCTTCGGACCGCTTTTTTTTAGCGGTTATGGAGGTTAAAACTAACATCTAATCTAATCTGGTTCGCTCCTTATACTAACGTATTCCAATGGCATCATCAGGGTAGTTAATCAGTGCATGACGTGTTCATGTTAAGAGCTTGTATTTACCTCGCTCTGGCCCTCTATGAGAATGCACGAACAAAGATAGTCATACGAACATTTACATAGTGCGTACCTTTATCGAACCCCGCCTCTTATTTTCGACATGTTCTTCTGGGGTTCGTGCATCACACCTGCACACTACCTTATGAGTGGATTTCATCACAAATTCACTGCTGATAACTGTGGAAAAAGGCATAAGCGAGCTCAAGTATCCTAATCAATAAATGTTCCTTCACGGAAATCTGTGTTTTCCTTACTGGCTGAATGTTGGAGGATTGTGCTAAACATTATTTGGGACTGAGTGCAGAACTAATGATTCCGTGTACTGTTGGTCGAGTGTGTGAACTTGCATAACTTCACTGTCCCAACTCAGCAGCAAAAGGTTATTTATTCTTCTGATATATTCGAGTGCTTACCGTGCTGTCGAGTCGCATATTATGTATGAAGCAGAAAGTCCATGATAGAAATGCATCCCTACGAGAATAGCGGAAACAAAGCCAATTGTTTCAGTAAAGTTAGTTCGTGGAAAACATTGAAGTTCCCTCTCAAAATCGGATGCAATTTGGTAATTTTGGTTAGAATTGAGCTGACCTTATTTGTTGTTGGCAGACTGTTCGATGTGGGCGGGCAGCGGTCGGAGCGGAAGAAATGGATCCACTGCTTCGAAGACGTCACCGCCATCATCTTCTGTGTGGCCATGAGCGAGTACGACCAGGTGCTCCACGAGGACGAGACCACCGTAAGTCCGCCTTAAGAATTAATCTTATTTTCCACTTTGTGCAAATATCTTTGCCAAAGGATTCACGATTGAAGTTGTAATTAATTCTAAGAAAAACCTTTTTTGATAAGCTTATTCACAATAAAAAAGTGGAGAAGAAGTATTTCAAAAAGATTGTCTGTGAACGTTTCGAGCCTCGGTTCAGTCTCAACAAAAAATCTGCAAATAAAATAATAGACATATCAGTACACTCAAGATTACAGAATCGCGGAATCTAAGCACGAAAAAACAAACAAACCAAAAAATAATTTATCGGGTGACTATTTTCAGAGGGTATGCACTCTGCATTTCGTTGAGAGAAGGTTTGAGTTTATGAATAAATAATGACTAAAATACGCAGGTCTAAGTGGGCGGTACGAGTATCTAACATTTTAAATTTGCCAATGTCACTGGGCTGTTTATACAAGAACCATTAATACGATGTTGTCTTCACCACACACCGGAGAAGTAAGCAAGCGACCTGTACGATGACTTCGACCTGCATGTTCAGCTACCCTGACGTAAAGTGCTCGGTGGGTGGAACCCACATACTGCGATTCGCAACGCTTATAGCTAAAATTATAGACGAGGGAAGATCGCCGGTCGGGACCACCTCTTTAAATCTAAAAAATGATCCAATAGTACGTTTGTTAACTAAAATAATACGAAAGGAAATTTCTAGGAAAAATTTAGTCAAAAGCATTAAAAGGTCTTTTCTCAATTTTTCCGATTTATATCCAAAATATGGTAAAGCGCAGTAACTATAGTTTAAAGTTTGAACACGAGATTCCGGAAATAAATTTACCATTCAGGAACATATTAATCGCACGAAAAATAACAGAATGCTGATAACTATTGGTTGTAAAATAAGACTGCAAAAAGTAAATATTTTTTGATGGTTAGTGTAGTTTGAACAAATACTGTAGGCACGAGTTATAAGGGTTGACATACTATTAAGTTTAAATCTTTTGCAACAGAAACTAAAGTAACTCAAGCCTAACCCGGAGAATGCTGGTTTTCTGTAGACTGAGGTTATGAATCTATTACCAAATAGGTGAACATTGATATCAAGATAATTTAATTGATTATATTTTCCAGCTCTTTGGTACATTTTATGTTAGGATGCCTTGAATTGAAATATTGAAGAAGGAATGGGCATCAAATTTGTTTTTGAAAAGGATAAAAGTATCGTTCATGGATTCTCATATTAAACTGCTTGTTTCAGAACCGAATGCAAGAGTCCCTGAAGCTGTTCGACTCGATCTGCAACAATAAATGGTTCACGGACACCTCCATCATCTTGTTCCTGAACAAGCGGGATCTCTTCGCTGCCAAGATCAAGAAGAGTCCTCTCACCATTTGCTTCCCTGAATACACAGGTCCCCTGCTCATATCTTACTTTCAATGGTTTATTTATTCAGCCCGTAGAGTGAAGTGTAGGAAGCATCAAAGGGGGACAATGCCAGCAGGAGATGCTAGCTAGGTATGGCAGGCGTAACAAGCTTCGGTATGGTTAGGAATTAAGTATAGCGGATGACATTTATATGTCACGATGGATTGCTGAGTATTTAAAGCGTTTCGGCAGAGGAAAATGTTCAAATGTGGCATGTGAGAAATGGTCAGTTGTGCTCGAGGGGCGGAATGAAAGCAAATTAGAGAAAGCGAGGTCTGTGCATCCACTTGGAATGCGAGAGCATGGGCTGGAACCATTACTCATCTGGGAATACTTCTCGGCCGCTCATTATTTGACACTTGTTATTTATCAGAGATATTTTGATACTTAGCTATTTTGGTTTGTATTTTGCATCGTACCGAGCCTTCTTCCAATTGGAAGACCTATTTGAAACCCCTCAAGGGGATACAACTGATACAACTATTGTATCTATGGGAATTAGCGCTTCCAGAGAGAAAATGTGTGAGGGTCTGAGCAGAGTTAGGTAGGTAGGCCTTCTTTTTTGTTGAAATAAAAAAGTTTTTGTTATATAAAGGGCCACCTTTTCTAGGTTCACTACTGTCCTGTTTCTCAGCACCTACTACTTTCTTTTTCAACTTTTATCTTTTTTCATAAACTTCTTTCTCAACTTACTGTTTCTATGCACCGTCTGTATAGATTCCGCATTTCATTATCTCCGTACTAAATGGTGCCTTCCTCCTTCTTTCCCTTCGAACGCTTTTTTCTTTTTCAGCGGTTAGGGAGGCCTAAACTAACATCTAATCTAAATCCTTAGGGGTTATGAGGTTTAAACTAACATCTAATCATTAATATCATTTGTGGAGGCTTTAAAATGAATTGTTTTCAGCGGTTAGGGAGGCTTAAACTAACATCTAATCTATTCGCACAGGTGCCCAAGAATTCGACGCGGCCTCTAACTACATCCAGATGCAGTTCGAGGCAAAGAACAAGAGCACGACTAAAGACATCTACTGCCACACCACCTGTGCCACCGACACTGACAACATCCAGTTTGTGTTTGACGCCGTCACTGATGTCATCATCGCCAACAACCTCCGCGGCTGCGGGCTTTATTAAGCCCTCCGCACGGTGAGAACCCGGACTCAATTTTTCGTAGGACATGTATTATTCTGGCCGCCTCATACACAGGCTTTACGGCTGAAATCTTAGTGGCCCAACAAAAAAAATATTTAGACATGTGGGTGACTGCATTACCGCCTCTCCAATGTAACTTTTTTGCCGTTGCATCGATAATTTTGGCCGCCCTATGCAGACGCTGTAATTGGACAGCTAAAATTAGAGATGCCCGGCAAAAAATATAAATTGGGAATGAGAATGTTCAGTACTTCATTACCTAGGTTCTTCTCGTTAGAAACTGACCGTGAAATGGGACAGAAACCTAATAAGTGTCCCTACGGCGTTGCTTCTCTCTGCATGAGCGTTTGAAATTCTATTGTGGCCTTATTTCCTGCAAAACTGGCCTCGACATGAAAAAAACCATACTACTTGATGAAAAAACACTCCCGTATTTCTGTAACTGGTTCATGCATTCAATGGCTCGTTCTTTCTGAGAATTACCTTGCCAGCTTAGCTCATGCTTCAGGAAGTAGTTTGTTCCCGTAACTCTTTACTGGCCAAATGGTTTTCTAAATACACTTCTATAAAAAGCTATATTACGTTTATTTCTTGCCTAATTGGTACTCTAACATGTTCTTTGTGTTAGCCAGATACATATTTCATGAACCACTTCTATAAGAGGCTCAGAGTTATTGTGTTTCTTGTTGAATTTATGCCCTCATAATTAAATAAGGGAGTTGTGCTCTTAGTCCATTTTTGGTTGGCAATTTCTTCTCTGTTGTGATGTCTTTGACGACCTGAAGTGCCAGAGCCAGTCTGATGAGGGGGGTTGTGCCCGAGCTGAGAGTTAGGTAGGCCTTCTTTTTGGTAAAATAAAATGTTTTTGTTATGCTAAGGACCACCTTTTTTGGCTTACTGCTGTCCTGTTTTTCAGCGCCTACTACTATCTTCTTCAACTTATATCTTCTTTCATGAACTTCTTTCTCAGTTCACTGTCTCTGTGCACCTTGTACATAGATTCCGCGTTCCCTTATTGCCATACTTAATGGTGCCTCCTCTTTAATCTCTTTGGAAAGCTTTTTTTAGTGGTTAGGGAGGCTTAAACTAACATCTAACCTAATCTGACGGTGGTTCTGATAACGGTAATGTGAGGGAAATACATCAGACGGTGCAAGGTACTTGGATTTATTAATTTCATTTTTGGATATATTAAAATGAATTTTTTCTTATTGGACAACTTTTTTATTGCGGGCCTTGAAAATGAACTGTTTTTATTTAATATCTTTTTTATTGCAGGTTCTGTGAAGGCGTTGCCACCGCAGCTCCGCCATCACATCATCCACCATCACCATTCTCATCATCACCGTCTCCACCATCAAACCGCAAAAATCTTTGTCGTCATTATTTGGTGCCATTCTTCTTCTCATTTTCTGACGTTTTCATTGGCCTCTTCTTCGTCTTTCCGTCACCGCGGTCTTTCTTTTTTTCACCGTTTGCCTTTTCAAGTTTATTGTTTGAGATTTTTTGTTATATTTATAACCATAATTTTCTATTTCATAGTGCCTGCTTCTTTTACTTGCCTATTTAGCATTCCTGCTGGCTTAGGCTGGCTGGCAGGCATATATTTATTTTCTGCAGCAAAGTGTTTTATTCCCAAATTAAAGTCTACTAACCAATTCAATAGGGTACGAAAAGTGAATCATTCCCTGTCGCGACGGTCGTTGTTCGCTTCTACCATATTCTTCTTTGCGTTACATCGCACACTTGCTGCACAACTATAGGAATAATTATCTACGTCTAATTTCTTATCTACATCTGCACACAATATGCCAACTCCACGACGTTTATGATTTGCACAATTAATGAAAATTTTTCCTCAAACGAGCAGCGCACGTGCCACTGTTCGGTAACTTATTTTTTCACGTATGATAGTACCCCTCGATCGTTCGCTCAAAATCATTACGAGCACAGAAAGAAGTCACATTTCAGTGGTCAAGTCGCTCAATTTCAAGTATATTTTAATTATTATAATAAAGCACACCATCCTGTGTTCTCTCCCTTGTTTCTAGTACTCAAGAGCCTATACGGCTATGAACGCTGAGCAAACCACGCTTTGTGTTTCAAGTCCTTGAGTTTGATATTTTGTGGCTTGCTTCGTATTGCCCCCACAATCTATTCCTGATTTAGTCTCACCTCCAAAACCTAGCTCAGTTCTCAGCTCAAATCAGCTAACACATCACATCTTCTAATAATATGACCAAACCCTCCATCACTGGAGCCTCTTATTTCATAGCTACTATGCGATCAGTTAGGAAACTTCTCACTCGAGTATTGGGGAGGTCGTATAAGTGTCGTTTGAACTACCATTCCTACTCATGCCATTCTGTGCGCACGTTGAGTTGTTACCCAACAAGCTCATCTTCATTACTTTCATTTCTACTGTGTATAGTGCAACCCTCATTGTCGTCTTCACACTTCTCGCATACTTCGCTCAGTTCCAGTACGTTTTGGTCAGTTTACTTTTAACAGTTTTTATGTGCTTTAGGATGGCATAGGCTATCCGTCAAAATTAGCGGGTCGTGCGATGCTGACACAGCGTTCCGGTGATGTCGCTTTGAGAATTGTTCATTTGCTGCTTACTTTTCTTGGTTCGTCCTTTATGGACACTTGTTTCCTTTTCTTACTGGTCTGTCACGCGCGATTTGTAGCCTGGTCTCTGCCTACCTGCCTGCCTTGTTCTCGTTCTGGTTTTTGATTGATAGATTGTCGAGTTCTCAACACCAATCCTCCGTGTCTCCTGGACGAACGAACAGACAATATTCGAGGTGGCATGCGTAGCTCAGGAAGTGTATTTTTCTACCAGGAGGCGAGCTTGATTCGCCAAAACGAGGTTTTATTTAGCATGAAATTCTTTTCCAATTTCTCGGCCAATTAGGTTTCGTGCGTGAAAAGTAATTCCTTTTGTGTACTGCGTTTTGCTGCGTGTATTGAATGAATCTGGGTCACTGATGGTTCTCTGTCATTCAAGTTATTGGCATACAAACAAGTTACGCTGGTGACTGCACCAGAGAATGGCGTGGCAAAAAAGTCGAGTTAATAAGATTCCTTAATTAGTTCACTCACTGCCAATGTTCTAGTGTCTGATCAGCCATTTCCTATTAGCTGCATTAAGCTATGGCACTCCTGCCTGAGTATACAAGCATACCGATGACCTTAAGCAACAATAAATCAACTTTCCAATGTGCAGAGTTGCCTGGGATTAAGCAAGTAACTGGTTGAAGAAGTGCGCTGATCAAGAAAAAAAATACTGTCTCTGTGGTCATTCTGTTAAGCAGTGACGATCTTGTTAGGTTGCCTGCGCATGTCATTCGAATTCTGGTGCCATTTTGTCCAGCTATTGCCTGTTGACTTACAAAACGTCATAGATGTTCTTGCGCATCAGATGAGCTTGCCGAATGTATCGCACTCGTTTTAAGCAAAACATTTGTGGATTGTTTCCCGGTGTTCCGTCTACAATTTTGCGCTCCCGATCTGGTCAAGGCTCGGGAAATATTCTACATCGATTCTTTATACCCTTTAGAAAATTATTGCTGCTCCCTAAAAACATTGCCCTACAGTGTTTGTATAATACGAAGAAAATTGTCGTGCTACAGACGTGGCAATTATTTTAGTTACAGTTAAGCTGCGTAAAGACAGACGTGTTAATGCCAATATGCTAGATAGTGCCGAAAATTGTTGACTTAAGACCAGGATGCCATTGTTGGAAATTTCTAGTCATACGTGCAGTAGAGGCACAACGTTCTCCCATTGGGGAATACGTAGCTTGTGCTTGTTTCGAAAGAAAATTTTCTTTCGATGTTGAATCGTTTTTTATTTAATGTTTCTCCTCGTTTGAGGTTGTGGGCATTGAGTTTTTGTTCAGAAAATGGTTATTTAGGTGGTAAATATTGTTTTAGTGTTGTTCAGAGGTTATAAGCAAATGAAGAAACCAAGGAGACTGCCCATGTAGGTGAAAGCAAACCGAGTTCGGTACGATTCTTTCAAAAAAAAATGAAGGTTAGTTCGATTATTGAAGGATATTTCCATAGTGCTTGAACAATTAGAAAGACCACTCCGCACTCGGTAGTTTTATAAGCTATAATACATCTGTCTTGCGTACCACTTTTGGCCGGCAAAAGTATTCCTGTGAATGCAAGCAATTAATTGAGTTTAATTAATTGACTCTGTGTTGCTGTTTCGTAACAGCTAGGACATTTTTTTAGCTTAATTTACAAGCGATTATGAGATTTATTTTTAGTGGATTAACTTCAGATATCGTGTTCGCGTCCGCAGAGGAAAATTTTGAGTTTGCTTTCAACCCTTGAATATTTTTTGCTCGTCTTGCTGCAGAGGAAATTTTAGTTTTCTTTGTGAAATACTGTAGCTTGTTGCGGTGTTATTCATTTATGGGTGATAACGGAGGAGCTTTCTTTCGCAACGACACAAGAAAGAAAATAAAGAAATGCTGCGTGATTTTATTGAGACGTTACCTGGGAGTTCAACAGCGCCGTCATCCGTTGTAGGGTAAAGTTCTTGTGTTAAATCTTCACTTTATCATTATCTCATTTTGTTTACAATAATGAAAGAAATTGCTCACTCTTGCCGTCAACCCTTAGCGAGTGATTTTAACTGTTAGAAATAGCTGTTGAAGCACCCCACATCCCACTCTCTCGCAATGGGATGAACTTTAAAAAGTTCACAAACTTGAAAAAGTTAACGAACTTGAAAAAAGTTCACGGACTTGAAAGTTCAGAAGCGAGGGGCAGGAGTGCACGTAGATAACCGCCTCGTGTGCACGTGACTTTGTCTACTCTAATAAAGTTTGCTAAATTGTTTCTCACGTACCTACCTACGCTATCGACACTATATTCTTATATCCTAGTTCGTTCATATATATTTAAAAGACGTTTCATGCCATGAACACTTCTATGCTAGTGAAGGAGTAAAGACTGGTTCACATTTATACCATGAATAGGTGTATATGCTAGTGAAGAGAAGAGAATTTAGAATCATTTAATGTGTAAATTAAGTCTTTTGTCAGGGTCTTGTTTGTACTTTGCTTAGAGAATAAAGTATGTGGTGATATTTATAAGAGTAAATCGACTCATGACACTCCCGTTTATATATTAAGGTGTAGCCGTTAGCGTGTCGAGCGTAGGATGTGTCTACTACTGCATGGTGTGTTTTGTGTCGTGCTTGGTATGCACTTAACCAGCCCCCCACCCTCCCCCTTCCTTCCTTCCATTCCCTCTCAGATGAACAATCATTTCACGTGCTTCCTTACTTACACACTTTCTTATCAATCGTTTTCGTTACAGAAATGTTCTCAGCACACAAAAAAATTGTTGCTTTTTTTTCATCCATTTGTGTATTGTGACGAAAAAATTTTTACTAGAGGTTTTTGTAATCCATTCATGTATTGAGACGAGTTTCTTTTTGCAGGCTGTAAAACGATTTTATTGCTCTGTTCTTCGTTTTCTAGTTTCGCAGTAAGAAACCAATTTTTTTACATGTCCAATTAGGTGTTTTGTAATTTCCAAAGGAACATGTTCCCAAAGTTCGAAGAACGCCCTGTAAATTTTTGACTGCAATTCGTACACGCACGTGAAGCATGTTCTCTCAATTCCCTTATGACGTTCATACCGAAAAGCGTGGAGACAATTTTTGGCGAACTAATTTTTTTTTTAAATATAGGGAGACGCCCAAATGTAAAACAAGTTCAGAGACCCGCACCAATGCAGTAAGCAGGCACTTCATTCGCATAATTGGCTGTAACTTTCAAAAAATTCTGACCCTGTTATTCCAAGACGGTGCATGTTGCAGTTAGTTGAGTCTGAGCACATGTGTGGGCTGTGCGAGTTGAGTTGCGATGGGACAACTTTTACCACTTCGATATTGTTTGGGCTGAGCACTTTGAGTTACGCATCGGAAAAATCTCAACATTTCAATGAGAATTGGACTGTGCGAGTTAAGTTGCATATCGGGCGAGTAAAAACGCTTCGAAATTATAATTTGAATGAAATGTTCTGTGCTGCCGGTTTGATTCAGAGAAAAATTTCTATGGTTACTTGTTCTTTCTAACTGCACAAACGTGAGTCGAGATCGGCCACAGTAGTATCCAGGTTTTAGTTTCCTTAAGTCGTTTTATTACTGCATTTTCTGGGTATTTCGGAGAAAAGTGGTTTACGGTATCCTGTCACAGCATGGCGTAGTATAAGTCGGTTTACAATATTATCCTGGATTTCGTTACATGGATAGTAGTAGTCATGCAAAAAAATAACTTCATTACATTTAATTTTAACTCTTTATTGAATATATAATTGGCATGATTCTTCCGGACGAAGCTATTTCCATTTATTCTATTTAGTTTTCTAGTCTCAACTGAAAAAAATAGTCATTGAATTGATATAAAATTCCCTGTAAGTAGATCTACCTCTGTAATTATGAACATGATTTGTTTGAAGCTAAGCTTTCTTGTGTCGTTACTTTATTTCTATTCTAAAAGCCTTTGTAAGCGTATGTTGAGTGCTGCAGTTGCTACCATTGTTTGTGTCGATGTTGTACTTTTCTTGAGGCTTGCCTCACGTTATTGATCGTATTTGTTACTGATATTATAATTATTCTTATTATTATGAACTTCGAAACTCATGCTGCACGGCTCTCATTGAGGTCCCAAGTCCTTTCTAAATGCGGGACGACAGCTTGTGTTGTGGTCGATGTGTTGCTTTTTTTGTGCAGAGTGCGCCTAGGTATGAGCAACCTTTAATCGAAAGTTCAACCGACTACAGAAATTAGAAGCAAATCATTTTACTCACCTTGCGTTCATAGCGTGGAACTGAAAAATCGCTCAAAACTACAACTCTTCACGGACTGTGTCTCGTGTGTGTCGGTCGTATTTATGCGTATAGTTGTGGGGGGGACTCGAAATGTTAGAAAATTAGAGGACGTTCGTGCATTAGACCAGAGTATGCCAATGCACATGGTGCGTGAGAACAGCTGACTGCATCACTTCCTACATAGGCATTTGCAGATATTTGCTAATGACTGAATTTGTATCACTTATTGAATGTAGAGGAAATGGTTTCAATATCTGTGAATAATATTCTCCACATTGACACTAAATATTTCAAAGACCACGTTGAATATAGAAGAAATGTAGCCGAAATCTGAATAATTCTGTCCAAATTTAAGCCTGTCTGGGTTAAACACCTGCCGCCTACGTACTTCCTTTAGAGTGGCAGTCATCAGAAGTAGAAATCGGTCCATTTCATTCACAAGTTGTGCGAGGGACAAAACCAGCAGATATATACATACACACATACATATATTGAGCTCGCATGAGTAGTGTATAATGCCTCTTCCATATTTGTGGAAGTGCAGACGCTCGCGCGCTCTTCATGAAATGCCTACTCTCTACGCACTCCTGTTTGTTACCTCCTTCTTGCCCCACCTTATTACGGTTATTATCGATGATTTACTAGCTTGTAAATAATTAGTATTCTAGGGAACCCTCGAAATATTGTTTCAAGCTTCGACCAACCTACTCCGATGGAGACTTGTCCGTAAGTTCGAGTGTTTTGGACGAACCGAAAACTTTATTTTACTTAGACATCTTATGTTACATTAGATTAATAGTTGTCAAAAACCGGAGTCGGGATCATTGAGGGTAGACCATACATATATAAATATATATATTTATACGTGCAAAGCCAACAGTAACCAATCGTTGATCCGTTGACCTGTGGTTTGCGTAACGTGTGTAAAAGGTGGGCAGGTTGGTTTAGGTTGCAACGTTTATTTTTGTTCAAATTATACGTGTACATAGAACGTATTAGTCGTGTTTATAAGCATCTGCTCGCTGTTTGTGCCTAGCGAAAGCAGTGGCCAGTTAATTTGGACTGTCTTTCTGCTAAAATCCAGGAAAGATCGTTTCCGATTCCAGCTTTGGAGAATTGTCTTATTTATTTTTAAAAATTTGGCATGTTGATTGACTGTTTTTACTGGTTAAGTTATTAAACGTTCAGCATGATAACTTGTGCAAAATTGAATGTGCGTGTAACACTGTGGAGGAAGTGCTTCCATTTGGCCCGTGACTGTATTGAATTACTGTTGATTGTAGCAGCTTCCTTCACTAACATGTAACCTGGACATGAACTTATCTTACATCGACTTCGTATTTACTCGACTGTTGTCTTCACACATAGCTTCTCATTCGGTTGGATGTAGCGGAACATCAGAGAGTGAGTGCAGTCTTGGCTCGATATCGTGACCCCCCTAAACGCGAGTTGCTGCCAGGCAGGCGTTCTGAACATAAACGCAGTATATCACTCCTACATTAATGAACCATTCAACCTTGAATGGCCAGTGATATAGTTATGACCGATTGATTAGAGTTTGTCGATCAAACCTATTACTAGCTTGTATAACACAGCCGCTATGAATACTACACTCACACCTGTCTTCAACGTGTGAGTACGCTTTATCTGTATCGGTCGTGCGGCAACTCTGAGAGGAATTCATTTATATGGTGGCAGCATGATGCTGCCACGAATTTGTTCCTTACTTACGTCAATGATGTTGAAAGCGTGACCTTGTCGCGGATTTAGTCTTAAGCGAAGAAGAAGAAAGTGTGCGTGCATTAAAGCCGTTTGTTGGTGCGCGCGTGCCCGGTTTGGCGGCTACGAGTGCGAAGGAAGGAAGACTGGAAAGTCGCCAAATTTCAGCGGCAAATTTTCATACGCTTGAATTTGGAGAAGAGTGAATTTGGTGCGCGCTGTTGAAACTTTCCAGTTTTTTTATCCCGGTGGCGAAAATGAACGCAGTTGTGTGATGAATGTTGTAGAGTATAAGCCAATTATTAATATTATAAATAATTACAATAAAATAATCTTATTAATTTTTAAGAAATTTTAAGATATAGCAAGCCCATCCTCCGAAGCTTTGTAAAATTGTCTGTAAGTATAAGGTTTAGTATCCTGCCATCAAGACTAGCTTGGTGTTCTTATTTGCTTTCTTCCTCTTCGTATCTTTGCTGTAAAAACAAATCGCTGTCTAAAAATTTATCGTAGTCTAGCTGAATATCATTCGTTTTGTTTTAGAACGCACACTTCTTGTTTGTGTTCGCCAGCTGCGCATCCGCGTGCGACTTCCACTGTGTTCAATTGTGTTAAGTATTAGTTTCCAAGAATTATTCATGTTTTCACTTCAAAATTTTCAAGAATTGGTTGGGTTTCGTAACATTGCAGGTGCGAGGAAACTTTTTCAAGTATGGTTTTCACCCTTGAAAAATAATTAAATTATTTTTCCTGAAATGTAACGATAAGGTCAAGTGCAGTTTTTGGGAATTAATCTTTTCTGCTAGATAATTATGAATTTTATGTCATTCATTTATCTTACAGGATTTAGTATTTTTGCGTAAAAACTGCGAATAATGCTGTACATTTTAAAATATATTCTGACTTCGTAAAAAATCTTTAGTATTGTATTTTAAGGCTTGCATCAAACACTTGCAAATTTATTAAATTTCATTGTAAACACGTGGACTCTATTGTTATTATTAATAATTCATTTATTATTAATAATTCAATGATTTAAAATTAAATTGCCTTTTCTGCCGACATGAACTTGATAAGCATGAAGTTTCTTCCCTCAGCTCCGCTGGTGGCTGCGTTTTTGCAGCAATCTTCATTATGACTCTCGTCTAGGACTTTGAGTGAATAAATGTACTTTATTTGACAGTTTTTTCATTCATATATATATATATATATATATATTTGTACAAGATATTGAATTTCAGTCGGAATTTCTCACTGTCAGCATGTCCCAGGAATCATTGTCTAATATTTTACACCGGAACGATGGGTTGGAAAATATTTCATTTCGTGCTTTAAACCTAAATGTACCTTTTAGCTGACAGGAATCTTGTTCCCAACTTGAAGTGAATTTTGTGTCGATGCGTCGCAGTTCCCATTCGAGAAGAATGACTCCCCTCAGGGGGATACAACTATCATATCTATGGGAATTAGCGCTCCCAGGAGAAAAATGTGGGGGCCCGAGCTGAGAGTTAGGTAGGCCTTCTTTATGTTGAAATAAAATGTTTTTTGTTGTTAAGGACCAACTTTTTCGGTTCACTGCTGTCCTGTTTTTCAGCCCCTACTACTTTCTTCTTCAACTTTTTCTTGTTTCATGAACTTCCTTCCTAGCTTACTGTTTCTGTGCACCTTGTGCATAGATTCCTCATTTTCTTATCTCCATACTAAATGGTGCCTTCCTCCTTCCTCTCTTCGATACGCCCCCTCAGGGGGATACAACTATTGTATCTATTGGAATTCGCGCTCCCAGGGGAAAAAGGTGAGGGACCGAGCTGAGAGTTAGGTAGGCCTTTTTGTTGAAATAAAATGTTTTTTTGTTATGTTAAGGACCACCTTTTTTCGGTTCACTACTGTCCTGTTTTTCAGCACCTCCGACTTTCTTCTTCAACTTTTATCTTATTTCATGAACTTCTTTCCGATCTTACTGTTTCTATGCCCTTTCAGCATAGATTCATTTTCTTATCTCCATACTAAATGGTGCCTTCCTCTCTTCGATACGCTCTATTTTTGCAGCGGTTAGGGAGGCTTAAACTAACTTGGAAATTTTACGTGTTCCCTTTACCACGTTTGCTGGCATCGAACTCAAAGTATTTTCTTACGGTTATTTGATGTGCAAATTTCTTTTTGTGGTTTAGGGAACAAAAACGAAAAACAGACAAGGATTTGATAGAGGTTACCCGTGCTCAGGTGCGGGTATCCAGCCCACCCGCACCTTCTCGTGGTGGTGCCGTTAGTACACCCACTGCGACTACCGTCATTTGTACAACCTGTTGTACTGGGATAGCGACTTGATTATTGTAATAGTTTATCGCCAATCAGAATTATTGTGGGTGGAACCAACGCGGGGGGCGCCTAGGGCACCTCGGTGCTCTAGGTTGTAATTTCTTTTTCATTTTGGTTTGCTACGCGTTCGTTAGTGTAAGGTGAATAACTAGGTTGTATAACCTACCTAATCATTTGTTGTTCTAATTGTGCGTTGAATTTGTAGTTTGTCTTTGTTCAAGAACCTAAAATTAAAAGTAAAAACGTCAATCCTGATCCCGGAGGCCGGCGGCCTCAGGGGTCGGGCATCATGCCCAGAGGAGCGAGAGGCTCGCGGTCCGGAGGTAAGCGCGCAGGCAGCGAGCGCAAGCCGGACCTGGGAAATCCAGGAAAACGAGAAACGTTGCCAAACCCCATCAAGTCAATCAGGACACCAATTAACAGGGAAACTCTCGAGTCTACAAGCGATAACGGTGGAGGAATTCAGGCGGAGCGTCGTGGGGCTGCGGCCGGGGAGACGGCCGTGGACGCAGCGGCCCAGCAAACCACATCCGAGCGGGTGAGCGAGGTGGAAAGGAGTGTGAGCAGGCTGATGCGGAGTCTGAACGAGATGGGACGTGGCGGCGACGTTCGGGACGTACAGAGTGGCGACCCAGCAACGGTGGAAACATCTACAGAGGAGAGAATCAAAAAAGTGGAACTGGCTGTGAGCAAACTGGCGGACATCATCGGTAAAATAACAACCCCTCCAGAAGGAAAACAAAAACCTGTCAGTTCCCCTGGACCTACCAGGAAGCGAAAATATGTGCCCCTGGACCTCATGGAACTTCCAAGCGCAGAGACATTCATGCGCTTTTATTGCATGAAATTCAAACCAGAAACTAAACGCAATCTCAATCCGTATGCAATAAAGGCCAGCGTCATAAATGCTACGGGACTTCCTCCCAAGTCAATTACCACCAGCGGCAAAGATAGCTTCACAGTCGAAGCAAGGGACAACAAACAAGGACAAGCCATGCTGACCATCACTAGCGTGAATAGCGTGCCCTGCGAAGTCCTACTCCACCCAAGACTGAACAAATCCAAAGGACTCATCTATATCAATGAGTACAACATGAGCGACTTTGACGAGTTTGCAGCGGGACTGAAGGAAGCGTACAACATCAGCAACGTCATTGACGCTACCTTCATCAAAACCAGACGTGAACAAACTAGCGCCCTTATTCTCGAATTCAACTCTGAAACACCCCCCAGCTATATATATATTCCAGGCGAACGTACGGACACGCCAGTTTATCCATACATCGATAAACCCATGCACTGCTCCAACTGCCAACTGTACGGTCACACCAAAAAACGCTGCAACAGGCCACCAACCTGCGCAAAGTGCGGCACTGCGGGACACTCAAGCGATCAGTGCCTGGAAGCAGAAGCCAAATGTCTCCATTGCCGAGGTCCCCACCCAGTGAAAAGCAAAATGTGTCCTAAGCATATTGAAGAACAGAAAATAGTGGAAATTCAAGCAAAGCACAAAGTGGGCATCCGTCGCGCAAGACAGCTTTACCACGACTCAGACGAATACTCAGAAAAAACATCAAAATCTTTCACCAAGCACTTTCTCTGCAAAATGGATGCAACAGAAAAACGCAAGCTTTCACCGTGGATCCTGGAGAAAAGCCTACAACTAGAACTTGGGACTAAACCCAAACGCATTTCCTCTAAGGGGAACGATTCCTTTATAATTGAAATCGACAACTCACGCCAGAGCGATTCTGTCCGCAGCATTAAGTCAATCAATAACATACCTGTCACCATTTCCGAATATTGCCACCCCAACGCCGCCAAAGGACTCGTTTACATATACGAGTATGACCTGTCCGATTTTGAGAACTTCCGCAAAGGACTCAAAGAAGACCATGACCTCTACGATGTGACCAAGGCAACATGGATTCGACCCAAGAACCCACTCGCTCAACCATTGCTACTAACTTTCCGTGGAGACCTCCCAGAATATCTAACAGTGCCAGGCGAACAATCAAAAAGCAAAGTATACGCCTACGTACCTCGCCCGATGCTTTGTAAAATATGCCTGGAATACGGGCATACACAAAAGTGGTGCTCCCGTAACACCCCAATTTGTGCTCGGTGTGATAACGCCAACCACAGTGCCACAGAATGTACCAGCTCAAAAGTAGAATGTCACCACTGCAGCCAAAATCATCTCACCGGATCCCTTAAATGTATTGAATTCAAATACCAACAAGAAATTGTAACAATACAACACAAATTTAGACTCAGTAGAGCCCAAGCCAAAGCCAAATTAGACTCAGAATGTCCGCAATATCGGCGCTCCTTCGTCAGTGCAGTGCAGACGACCGCCGCCAACGCAGCGTCAAGCCAAACCCCACCGAGGGAAAGGGAACCCCCGAACGCTGCTGCTGCTGACAGTCCCGTCAAACCTGCGGACTGTAGCACGCGAAGAAAGCGGAAAAACTCCGAACATCAGGAGCGCCCTACGGAAAAGAAGCAACTAACAGAGGCAGTGTGTATGAATCCTGATACCGGCGAACTGTATACGAAATCAATTCAAATGACCCCAAATTACGATTCCGCTCTCAGCGATTGTGAAATAACCAGCGAGAACAATCCTGCAGTCAGAAGAGAAACCGAAGAAATTTTCTATGAATATAAAACAAATCTATCCATACCTGAGCAATGAACAACCCAACCTCAATTCTACAATGGAACTGCCAAGGAGTTCGAGCCAAGAAGGACGAACTGCTGGAATTGATACACCAGCACCGACCAGCAGTCGTAGCGCTGCAGGAAACCAAACTCTGGCACAATTACACATTCTCCATACCCCAATACTCTCTTCTCATCAAGCATGGCCACTTCAACTTCACTCCCCATGGAGGGGTGGGTTTGCTCATCCATAACTCGGTCCCATTCAGAGAACACGTTTTGACATCCCAGTTTCAAGTCATCGCCGCCACCATCCAACTTAATCGGCCGATCACAGTCGTCTCAATGTACACGTCTAGAAATCATAGCCTCACCCTAGAGGCACTCCATGACCTCGAGAATCAACTCCCTACTCCAAGTATTATTATGGGCGATTTTAACAGTTATAACACAATTTGGGGATGCAGAACCACGGACACTCGGGGGCGCATTCTTGAGCAATATATAGAACAGTCAAACCTCATTCTACTAAATACGGGATCCCCAACCAGAATCTCGTACAACTCAGAATCCGCCATAGATCTAACACTAGCCTCTCCCCGCCTGAACGCGGAGTTGCAGTGGTCCACCTGTCTCTCCCCCGAGGACAGCGATCACTGCCCCATCTTAATCCAGCAAATGAACGCACAACAAAACGAGTCTAGCAGAAGAGTGTGGTGCCTAAAAAGAGCAGATTGGTGCTCATATGAAAACCACGCAAAGTGGAACGAGCTGGAAATCTCGCCGGAGACTGACTGTGAAGAACACCTCCAGGCCTTCATTAATGCCATACTGGCTGTAGCGGCGGATTGCATACCGACCATTGAAATTAAAACCTTCTTTCCAAAGCCATATTGGAGCGCAAAATTGACGGAAACACGACGAAACCGCGAACGCCTCTACCAAAAATACCGCCAGACCAGATCGGTACAAAATGCTCTTCGTTGGAAAAGAGCACGAGCAGTCCACAGAAACCTCTTACGTGACGAAAAGCGGAAGGCGTGGATAAGTTTTGCAAATACGTTCACTAAAAATACACCTCTAACAACAGTTTATGCAAATATTCGCAAAATAAAAGGCCAGCCCCAACGGAAAATCTCCATCTTGCAAGAAAACAACATCACGTATGCCACCGTACCCCAAATAGCTAAGAAGCTAGCGATGACCTTCAGCAATACCAGCAGAGCCACAAACTACCCTGCCGAATTTCAACGAGAAAGAGAAAAAGTCCAAAACGAAGGTTTAAATTTCTCATCCACGAACTCTGAAGTGTACAATATACCGTTCACAGCAGCTGAGCTAGAAGCTGCTCTGTATAACACCAAAGACACCTCTCCTGGAGCCGACCAAATCTCCTACCAAATGTTAAAGCACCTACCCGAAGCCGGCAAGCAGCACCTACTATCGATGATGAACAAACTTTGGCTAAACGGATATTTCCCTCCAAGGTGGCGGGAGGCCATTATAATCCCCTTTCCAAAACCGCATAAATCTCCACAGTCGCCCCAAAATTACAGACCCATCGCACTAACCAGTTGCCTCTGTAAAACAATGGAACGTCTTGTCAGCAATAGACTCGTGGACTTCTGTGACATGCACGGCTGCCTCACGAACATCCAGTGCGGCGGTAGGCGAAGCAGATCTACAACCGACCACCTAGTGCGCCTTGAAACTACGATCAGGAGAGCCTTCGTACACAATGAACACTTTGTGAGTGTGTTCTTTGACCTTACAAAAGCGTATGATACAACATGGAAATTCGGAATAATGCGAGACCTTCACCATATGAAACTACGAGGAAGACTCCCCTCGTTCATCCAAGAATTCCTGCGCGATCGGACCTTTAGGGTCCGAATAAATAATTATTTGTCCGACCCCTTCCCGCAAGAAGAAGGCGTCCCGCAGGGCTCAGTGCTCTCGGTCACCCTGTTTGCCATCAAAATCAATGGTATCGCCTCTCTGATCCCTCAGGATCCGCGATTTCATGCCTCACTATTTGTTGACGACTTCCAGCTCGGCTATCGACATAGTGACCTAAATATCATCAAAACTAAACTCCAGGAATGTATTAATCATGCAGTACGATGGACCCAGACGAATGGTTTCACCTTCTCAACAGAAAAATCCAAAGCCGTCCATTTCACCACGTTGCCCGGTATCCAGATGCCCCCTTCCCTAAAAATCGCAAATGAAGATATCGCGTTTGTAGAGGCAATCAAATTCCTTGGACTTACCTGGGACACAAAGCTCACATGGAAAAAGCACATAGATGAAATTAAAGCAAAATGTAAGAAGGGATGCGCTATGATCAAATCAATATCCTCTCACGATTGGGGAGGGGACCAGCACATTCTCCTCCACATGTACAAACTTTTTGTCCGATCAATAATGGATTACGGATGCATTGTCTATGCATCAGCCGCCGACACCACCCTTAAGCTCTTGGATCCCGTCGCAAACGACTGTCTGCGTCTGGCCACCGGAGCCTTCAAGTCCACACCTGTCGCAAGCCTCCAAGTTCTAACTGGCGAAATGCCGCTGAACCTGCGAAGGCAGGTGCTTTCCCTAAAATATTATTTTAAAATGAAGAGCCACTTGGGTAACCCAGCTTTCAACTCTGTTATCCCAGCTACTGACAGAAGATTGTTCATAAATAAGAAAGTTATGCCTTCATTTGCCATTCGCACCCTCAATATCATGGAATCTCTAAATCTCGAACCCCCTTCTATCAAACCCGCTTTCTCGTACCGGCTACTGAACATTGACATCCCAACATGGAACACGGTCACCGTCGACATAAACATGGACCTAACAGCCCTAAAAAAGGAAACTACACATCCAACCACATACATCCAAGAATACCACCGACTAGAAAACGAAAACTACCAAGGCTGCATTGCAATCTTCACAGATGGTTCCAAAAGCAACGACGGCGTTGGAGCGGCTGCATTCTGTGGCAGCATTCAGAAACAGATCTCACTTCCCCAAACATCCACTATATTCACTGCAGAACTGTATGCCATTGACTTAGCACTGCAGATCATTCGTGGTCGTTTTGAGAGCCAGTTTATTATTTTTAGTGATTCCCTGAGTGTTTTGCGAGTGCTCCTCAACAAACGCACGGACCATCCTCATGCCCGCCTTCTTCAACATCAGATTCACGACCTTGCCCAGAATCGGAAAACCATTAAATTCTGCTGGATCCCGAGCCATGTGGGGATTCGGGGCAACGAGACCGTCGATGGCCTAGCAAAAGCAGCTGCTCTTCGCCCGCCCGAGCGAGTCCCAACATTTTATAGGGACTGGTTCTCAGTACTTGAGGAAAAGATTCACACCAAATGGATGGAGGACTGGCACCAGCGTAGGAGCCTCATGCACGAGGCCCAGCTGGAACCGGGATCATGGCCCAAAAGAAAACTGCCACGCCGAGTGGAGGTCGTACTAAATCGACTCAGAAGCGGCCACACGTACCTCACCCACAGCTACCTCATGAACAGGGAGGTACAGGAGCCTCCGCCTGGCTGCCCTTTGTGCCTGGGGGCGCGCCTCACAGTGCGCCACTTACTCATCGACTGCGCCGCGCTGCGCAGCACGCGACGACAATGCTTTGATGTCTTCTCCGACAATAGCCGGCCACCTTCAGTAAGCAATATACTTGGCCACAATGCGCCTGTAGATCAGCTGATCACCTTCCTTAAAAAAGTAAATGCTTACGACGTGATCTGATACGGGGAACTGTTCAAACTCTTAAAATTACGATTCTTCAAGCCTAAGCCACGCACCATCAAAATTTACCCGCTAATTGCCCCTCTTGTATGTTCAGTACGACGTGTCATAATGCGTGAGCCTCTTTTCTCTTGCTGTAATCTGCCTTAGTAGTAATCACTGAGTTTTTCCCGGCCAGTGCTGGGGGGGTCCACATTGGCGTTACGCTGGCGACCCCGGTAGAAACGTTTCCGTAAAATTATTATTATTAAACTAACTTATAATCTAATCTATATAATCTAATCAAGAAGAATGACTTCCAGGCTCAGAGGAGATAGATGGAGACTATGAACGGAAAGGCTGTCTCGCATGAATAAAAAGTTTCGTAACATTTTAGTGAGTTGTAAACCTGTTCGCAAACTTTAAACTACGGTCTAATCCTTGATGAATTATAATTTTCATGATCGTGTATGTTTTGAAGTAATGTGTTATAAATTTTAGTGGGTTGTAGAGTTAGATCGGTACAGCGTGGATTATATTGTATGTCCAATTTTTTCAAGTTATTTTGTTGAGAGGCTCAGCTCGAAGTTCCTTTTATTGAGATTTACGAGTAAATCATTTATATGATAAGTGGGTAGTAAGGCCTAGTGAAGTATCATGAATTAAAATTATAGGAAATAATTTATCAATAGCACATTGAACGCGGCCATTAGTACATCATAATAATATGACATAAAATGAAAGAAACTAGAGAGGAATATAAAACACGCAAACATAGATTGATAGCATTTATATGGGACTATGTCGAAAATGATTCCCACTTAATCGTAAATATTCTTCTCAACATTGAGAAACTTACTACCATGATTTTACACAAATAACTCAAAAAAACGATCAAATCTGCAAACAACTTCAAAAAATCCGATGCTCCTGTCTATTTCGTAATAAACCTGCTCAGAAGGCAAATTAGAACAAGCTGCAAAATTTTATGGGGCAAGTGTTAGACCTGTGACAGAACAGCCCTTGGGATTAGGACACCAGTGTTATTAGTGGCAGAGACGTTCCGACTTAAGTATCTGGTCTTCCATTCAACAGAGTGAGCTTAGTTCCGAGGAAGGAGTGAACGACTTGTGTAGAGTGATTTTTATAACACAAGCCCAAACCATACGTATAAAAATAGGAAGCGATTATACAAAACACGAAAAAGTTCCCACAAGAATACAATGATAATAGTGCTAGGTTCCTCAACTAGAGTTATAGAGTGAAAATGAATGTGCAACGTAATTGTGTAGCAGTGTAAGGCTTCATTTCCATTGCAAAATGTTTTGACAGGAGAAAGAGAAGCAATATCGTACGCAGTACGAAAAACATAAGTTTGTCCCCACAGTAGATACCCAGCAAAGAGAATGAAACGAAAATGAAAATATAAAAAAGATAAAATGAAGAAAGCATGAAAAACGTAAAGTAAAGTGGACACAAAAGACGAAAGTCCCGAGAGTCTATCTAAAGCTGAGGTAACAGAACCGCATATTTTCTGGGGGCACTGGCCCTCGTAGCATGAGATAGACAAGCCCAACAGATCTAAACCTGTTGCTTATTCTATGCTTCTTAAAGGGAATACACAACAAATGTATTTCGGCAGTTGAAAACCCAACACAACGTAATAGCCACGATCACAGACTTCAATCCTACCCACAAGCAATAATTGGTCAAATTTCCTAAAGCTGTTCGTAACTTGTCGATAATAAAATTACATACAGTAGATGAATTGGTTTTCAGCCTTTGAATGCCATCATGAGAATGTCCACACACAGGCGGGATAACCTGTGGACGGAATGCACAGAGCGCAAACAACCAAGAACGGTCACTTCATAGAAGTAAAACTTATCTCGGCCCTTAGTGAGGCCCATCTCACAAAACGATGGCTTGTACGACCTTCCGTAAAACAGGCTGGGAGCTGGTTTAGTTTATTAGTTAGTTTAAGCCTCCCTATCCTCAACAATGAGATGTAAAGAGAGGAAGGAAGAAGGCACCATTTAGTATGGAGTTAAGGGAACGTGGAATCTATGCAGAAAGGGCACAGAAACAGAAAGCTAAGAAAGAAGTTCATGAAACAAGAAAAAGTTGAAGAAGAAAGTAGTAGGCGGTGAAAAACAGGACAGCAGTGAACCGAAAAAAGATGGTCCGTAACACAACAAAACCTATTCTATTTTAACAAAAGAAAGCCTACCTAACCTTTAGCTCGGGCCCTCACATTGTCCCCCTGGGAGCGCTAGTTCCCATAGATACAATAATTGTATCCCCCTGAGGGGAGCTGGGAGCTGGTAGGTTCAGTGGAAAGAGCCTTTGAATTATCATACATGAAAATGAACCTTTGTAGCCTAGATATTTTCAAGACCAATAAAATTGCTGAGTAACTGAAAAAAGTCGACTGTAATGTAGACTCAATCACGAGCCAAATTTGAGCAATCTAACGCCATGCATTCAATGCAATTGTGCAACTCGAAATAGTTTTGATTAACACTATGCATTTATTACACTTCGCAGATTTTATGATATAGCTACACATGTGATAAACACGAAGAGTTATGACTGAATGATTGGTGCATTGTCGTTAGCGTTTTTTGATACAAGTAACCAAAAGCAACGTGGAGTTGCTTAAAATGTTCGTTTTCCGTCCACATACAATACACTAGATACCTAAATAATTCTTCAAAAGCGTATAAATTTGAAGAAACCAAGTAAAAAATTTCAGGAACAAACAAATCAATCAAAAATAGAATCAGTATTAGATTAATACTTTCAATGAGTTCAAACGTTCTACAAATGCCAAAACATCCAAACCTGTTTTAACACAAACGAAGGAAGCACGATCCTCGAAATCCGAAGAGAACCTTTTGCATTTAATTTTTAGAAATCTTCTACTAGCAGCACTGAAAAATTCCGGCATTTGTTTTCACATGCTACCAACTGCACAGCCTAGAGAGTAAATTTACTTAGCAGCATTTTGTTGAAAAATAACCACGGCTTTTATATCCTAGGACTTCGTACCTGTTACGTTAAGTCGATCACCAACTGAAATTAATTCACCATCTCACGAGTGCTTAAGTTCATTGGCATATCTTTTAAACCGCATGAAGTAGAGCCAACATGTGCGAGAAATTGATCACGGGACGAGCAGATAAAAAAGCTCAAAGAAAATGTGAAAAATTGAATTATTTAAATGTACACTCTGAACTACAACGATACATTGCGCAAGACATTTTCTGATGTTTGCTCAACACAATACCCAACTTTATAAAAAATCATGTGCATGCGACGGTATTTAGAATGACCACGAAACCATTACTATCAATTAGTGCGGCACATTGAGCCAGATTAATTCTCACCTAACCTAAGAGGTTAGGTGAGGTTAGGTTGCCGAAGGATATCAACGGAATCAAGTCCACAAAACCACGACAGCTACAGCAGCCGCAATGGCGCCGCCGACCACGGTCAGGATGAAAGGGTTCTTGTATTCTTCCCAGATGGTCTTCTCAGCAACCTGTTCGACAGCGCGCTTCCTTGCTTTCCCTTTCTTTCCGCCCATTTTGCGCTCAAATTCCTCGGCTTCTTTACGAAGCTCTTCCTCTTGAAGCTGCTGCTGCCGCAGCTGCTCTGCAGACTTCGCCTGTAATATGAATATCGATTATTTTATAAGTAAATTTAAGCGTTTTTAACCACAAAAAAGGTGTTTGGAAAAAAGAATCAAGGCACCATTTAGTACGGAGTCAAGGAAACGGGAAATCTATGTACAATGTGTGTTCGTACGCAAGTCCCTCTCCACACAGCAACATTAAGTTTATGAATCAAGATGAAAGCTTAAGAAGAAAGTTTTTGTTACTGAAAAACAGGACAGGGCGAACGTTTGAAATTAATTCAAACATTTGATTGATTTGTTGAAAAAACGGAAAGAATTTTCGATGCCTCGCAGCATAAAAACTTTCAAAAATATTTCGTTTTCATTTTTGTGTCACCAGTTATGTATAAAAATTTTTCGACCGTCAATCATTCATTTTACCACCAGGAATGAATAGCCTAAAAACATGAAGATCTGTGACAGTGATAACTCCATTTGCCAAGCTGCTGAAAAATTGTGATAAATTCATTTAAAGTGGCGTTCGATAAAACGAGTTGAATTATAGCCACTTGTCTTATCATGGATAGGACAAGTGACCTCTCCTGTAAGCATATTCATAACATATAAGCAAACTTCTAAGCATATTCATAACATATAAGCAAAATTTCAAACAAGTTCAGAACACAAACTCAAAATAATACAAAGTCACCTTCGAAGGAGCAGCCTTCTTTTCCCTGCAAACTTGGTCGCAGGGTAAGACAGAAGCGGCAGTCACGACGACAACGGCGTTATTGTTACCGTTGTTATTCTTGACTTTATCTTTGGCTCCCGTCTTGACGACGACGGCCTGATCCGCTGCACCGTCCGGCACAGCGAAGGCTTCCGCACACGGGAGGTCTTTGCGGCGCCTGCCACACGGGCACTTGATGGCCACACGGTCAGGACACGCAGACACGTCCGTGCACGCGCCCGAGTGGCACTTCAGAAGGCACTGGTGACCGCACTTCATCTGCACAATGGCAGTGCAAGGGAAATGATAAATTAATTTGTTACACTTTTGAAGTTGAAAGTATCAAGGTCAAGGGAACTTGCAGGAATAAAGGAATTCGTTACACTTTTGAAATTAAAGGTATTCAAGTCCAAAGAAGTTGCAGAAATGAAGGGATTTATTTCACTTCTGAACTTGAAAGTATTTGTATGCTTAACAATAGGTTTTATCGTCACACCATTTTATGGCAAAAATTGATCAGGTTATACAGTATGGAGATGACACAAACCAGTTTGTAGCAGCGATTACTGCAGCTTTTAGCAGCTTCCTTGTCCTTCTCGGCAACATCTGTCCACTCATTACACCTGAAATTATATAGCATCCGATTTATTATATTTTTTACAGTCAATTCTATTCCAGGCAACAGTTTTTTACTACAAAAATTATGCAATTCCTAACAAGTATACATGATTAGGTTCACAGCTGGTTGAAATAAGTTCGATTTTTCATGTATGAATGGGCTTGGCATGGGAAGATAATATCTCTTATTTCAAAAATACAAATACGGCTACAATTATTAGCAATTGACCAATGTTTAACTTCCACGTTCACTAAAACAACACGTTTCTACATCCACATAAGGTGGCAGAGCTACATGAAAATGGTTTCCAGCACTCGCATGATGTCACTCATTCCCGTAAGATCTACAACCATTATCATGTGACCAATGTTCAACTTCCACGTATTATCATCCCCTAAAACAACACACTTCTACATCCAGAGCTACATCAAAAGGATTACCACGAATCGTGTATCATCTCATTCATTTCCGTACGAGCTAACAGCGCCGTAAAGAAGAACTGAATCACTGGAGTGAAATACGCATGTTTTGTAGGGCATGAACAGACCACAGTGGCACCTGCATCGGAGCTTCACGGTATGATCTTCAACACTTTCATTATCCCACTAATTCCCTACAGAGTTTAACAGTGCGGTAAAAGATGAACTGCAGAGTGCAATACGCACGTTTTGTAGAGCATGAGCAGTCCACAGTGGCACCTGAAGCGGAGCTTCACGGTACAGGGCTGGCACTTGCCCGGGTGGCACTCCCGCTCGCACGGGTGACTGCAGCCAGCCACTGGCGGCTGCACAGTACGGTTTGAGTTAGTTTTAACACGTTGACTGCGATAGGTTAAACTGAACTTCTCATGGGTTAAACTGAACTTCTGAACTCAACTCGAATTCAAAGTGAAAAGTGGTTTCAAGTTTTATAAATAGCTAACATTAACTAGGTATATTAAATACCACTAATTTAAAATGATTGTTAAATAATTTTCAAACGACCAAATCGGTGGGTCGCAATGCAAACATCAAGCCTCCCTAGCTACAACACAGTTGAACTCAAGAAAGCAAAAAGAAGAGACCATTAGTATGAACTGGAAAAAATGTGAAATCTATACACAAAGCGTACTTCCACAGAGGGGACCCTGCGCACAGAAACAGTACGTTATTACTTACGTAGAAAGAGGAAAAAAAGAGACAGCGTGGAAGAAATACGAAATTTGAAAGAAGTTAAGCGGATATGAGAAGAAAACAAGGTACATATATTCACTACCGGTAGTGGCCTCCCATTCACAAAGGCAAAGGTTTCAACCACGAAGCACGCTCCAGATATACAACTATTCCGAACTATACAACTATGAATATAAATATATAACTACAAGAATCAGTGTTAGCACAAGCCCTGACCTTCTCACAGCCTCCCTCGCAAGGGCGACAGTTCTCTCCTGCTCCAGAGCTCGCCTTGGTGATCTTACGAAGGGCTTCTGCTTCCGTTAGTCGCTTTTCGCTCCTGGTCACAAAAAAAAAAACATTTGAGAGCTCTCTGCTCTTGTTGGCAAAAAATTAGAATTGTTTAGTGTTTTTTGCTTCAGGTAAAAAAATGAATAAAATGGTTGAGTTGAGTTAAGTTGTTTGAAATGTTGAGAAACGAATGATTGATTTAATTTACATGCTCTGCAACACGTGATAATTAAGATGATGGTGCAATGAAATGGTACAATGAAATGGTACAATTTCAGACACCTTAAAAATTTTGGAATATGGCTTAAGTTAGACTAGATACAAGTTATAACACAAGTTGGTAGTACCCCAAACTCCAATAATTCATCAGACATAGCCAACACGCAGGAATATCTCATAGAACAGGCCGTGCACTAACCGTTCCACCCCAATCAGCAATTAGAGATCACTGCGATAATTTAAACCATTCATTCAAAAACACAAATTTTTCAACCTTATGCCGAGCTAACAGTGAGCATGACCTCAGAATTTTAGAGTCCCTTTTCATATTCACTCATAAACCTAACCTCAACAAAGACATTAGTGTCGTTAAGTTATCAATTGCCCCCACCTACTGACGTAATTCTGTGTGTGTTTGTATGTGTGTTGTGCGTGTGTAAGTATAGTATGTGTTCACTGGGTGTATCTGGATTAGCGTGTATATGTGTGCTAATGTGAATTATGAGTATGCAACTGTTTGTGTATGAATGAATACAAATTAGGGTTCTTACATTAGGAAAAATTTTGTGGAATATATATATTTGTTTTTACTAGGATCTTAAGAAATTTTTCTGTTATCTCTATTTCAGCACTGAAGATGGAATTTTTAAAAATTCCGAAACGCATGCAATAAACGTGATGTTCGTTTTTACTCTGGTTCTTCTTTTTACTCTAAGTTATTATAACACATTAAAACATATATTACATAACATATATATCATATATTACAACACATTACATTGTGGAATATGGCTCAAGTTAGACTAGATACAAGCTATAACATATACATTTAGACCTTTTTGTAAGGTAATTCAACAACTTTATGAGAATTTCTCGTCAGGTATTTAGTCTATCCTGATGTACAACCAAGTAGTGGAGTTTGCAAAACGTTTTATTGCTTTTGGAAACATTGAGTGAAAAACTGAAAAAATATCGTTGGGCCTCCCTACACCACTCAATATACAGGAACAAGATATTGGAAGTTTCATTTTTCTGATAGATGTGCTCTTTTGTGTACTTCTACAGCAACAGCTATACAGGGTGGCGCAATAGTCAGTTCACCATCTTGATCATTTATTACACGACAACTAATACAGATATAAAAATTAATTGAATATTAAATGAGAGAGAAAATCTCCAAGTTTGGTTTTTTAACTATGATATCTTTTAAATGTTTTTCATTATTATTTAAACACAAACGTATTTTACGTACAGTACTTTCTATAAATTTTTTCAAATAATTGTTATACTGTCGAATTCTTTGATAATATTTGTTTAACTCCTGGAGTAATGGGCGTACTGGTTTGCTGAAACACTCAATGAAACACGTTGGATTGCACATGCATTTCGTACAGATCTCGGGCTACCAGAGCATTCTTGGCCTGCTGTTGAGCCGATATAACTGAATCTTAAAATCATTACAATAATGCAATGTTTGGAAGGATTCGGTTATATCTTCTTACAAAGTCCCTTCGTACTGCAACTAACGATCCATTATGAGAGAAATAACTTTCCACTATCTTTGCTCACTGGTCCTTGCTGTTTTTTTGGCATTTTTGGGATATGATAATTGGGTAAATTTTGAGCACAAAATATGCTTCAAATCAATATCATTGCGTATGTAACGCATTTTTAAAGCTGCATTAGTCGTCGTGCATTAAATGTTCAAAATAGTGAAGTGACTTTTGCGTCACCCTGTAAAATTAAGCTCAGTAAAAAACCTACGTACAAGGAGTCGCGGAGATCTGGTTCCTTAACCACTTCCTCGTTAAATATGAACATGATGTTGGAAGTTTCGTTCAGTGACAAACCTATTTGCAAGGAGTGGCGACGAAGTGGTACCACTCCCTTGTTGAGCGTGAGCAAGCTATTGACAGTTTCGTACAGTAACAAAACCTACTTGCAAGAAGTCGCGACAATGTGGTACCCTACAGCACTCACTTGACAAGTAAAAAAACCTACTGGCGACGATGTGGCAGCACCACTCACTTGTTGAGCAGGTCCCCGTTGTTGGCGTCTCCGACGAGGTAGTGGCAGAGGATCTCGCATGAGTGGTTGGTGCACTGCAGCAGGCGACCGCAGGGGCGTCCACAGGAGTAGTGTCGAGCTTCTGAGCACACGAACTTTTGCACGGAATGGCCTCCGCGGCACACCACCGGCACCAGTTCCTGCGAACCAAAATTTCAAAATTTGTAAAAAATTCAAAAATTTGATAAAAACTTCAAAATTTGTAAAAAATTCCAAAATTTGTAAAAAAATTCCAAAATTTGTAAAAAACATGAACACTTCCTATAGGGATAGGAGATTTCATTTACCAGCACTGTACTATTAAATTTAATCAAAATTCTTGATCAACATTAAAACGCAGTTGTGCAGCATGTAAACTAGGCATGATCTTCACAAATGAATTCCATTTTCGGAATCACTGGCCTCGAATTCACTTAAATCAAGTGTTAGAACTCATCTTGTGTTCGCTTTGCAAAAAACAGGCATTAAAAAAAGAGCCGACGCCAGAACATGGATTACATGTTTTGCTCATGAGTTTCCTCGTTTGGGTTTATACCAGACCTCTAACACAATGAAGATGGATTACCGAGTTCGTTGATCAGGGTTACTCAAATAATATATGACGTCGCTAAAATCATACGATATCAAAAGCGCCTCTTTTTGAAACGTCAGAAAATGTCTTTCAAGTTTGTGACTTTGAAACCCGTGTACTTCAACAACCAATAAAGGTACTCAAGCATTTTGCAACTACTTTTCTGCACCCACCACTTGCTCTCCAGCCAGGAAAAAGGAAGGTTAGGGAATGGCAGTGGTATACGTAGCTCGTTTTTGGTAGACTTGTCGTTTGGTACAGTATCATTCTAGGGCCTTCAATTGTCTGACACAATGCAACTCAGGCCGAATGCACCGTATGACACTTCTTATAAAAGAGGCACTCCCTGGTTATGTGTTAACGATTTCGTCAGTACTTACGCTAAAAAAATAACTTAGTAAGTACTTAAACCAAAAAAAGTATCTTAGCAAGTACTCCAGCCAAAAAATTAACTTAGCATTACACGCACCTTACACGGCGGGCAGGGCATTTTCCTCTTCTCTAGCCTGGGAGCCAGCACGGGCTCCCACGGTCCCGCTCTCTTGCGCTGGTCGACGACACGCACCGCGACGCTGTCGTGGCACGGCGCCGGGCACGTGTGGTGGCACTCGGGCAGGCGCACGCCACACACCTGACGGCACTCGGGACACTCGCCCGAGTGGCACCTGCCACCATAACAGCTGTGTCACTTACACTGCCACTACAACTGTGTCACTTACAACTATATTGGTGCAGCGAAGTCCACAACTGAGTCACTCATACGGCCACTTCAACTGTGTTACTTACACTGGGTACTCGTCCGAGTGGCACCTGCCACTACAAAACATGCTTTTAAAGAATGCTTTTATTCCAATCAATCAAGCCTGATACCTATCATCTTGTACATTGGCTTTTCAAAAGCCTACCACCAGGACGTCATGACGGTTACCCCCGGTCAAGCCGGTACCCACAACAACTGTCACTTACACTGCCACTACAACTGTGTCACAACTACATTTTATTGGTATACAACGGTATTTTCTTGGTACTTAGAACACGACAGCAATGAACCGAAAAAAACGTGGCCTTTAACATAACAAAAAAACATTTCATTTCAGCAAAAAAAAAACATTTCATTTCAACAAAAAAAAAACATTTCATTTCAACAAAAAAAAACATTTCATTTCAACAAAAAAAAAAACATTTCTTAAAATGAAAAGCAAGGCGAAAATCGCTGTACGAATTGACATTTTATTATTACAAATAGTAAAGTCTAAATGAATAAAATTGAACGTTTCGAACTAAACAGTTCATCTTCAGCAAAGAAAAGAATTCTGCGACAAAACAAAACGAAAATGAGTAAATTAAAACTATACTATGCAAACGAATACTACAACATATACAGAAAAAGTCGTAGATGTAAAACTAAAATATAAAACAAAACAAAAATTAAAAAACCTAAACTAATGATCATGTATTTGCAACGAGAAGAGGAAAAGCACTTTGAGTATCATTTAGAGGGGGTCTGAGCTTAAAGATGTATAGCGACTCGAGGATGCGTAAATCAATCATATGAGGGGCACCTGCAAGGATTTTAAAATGATTTACGGAAACAGGGACGTTACAGTTTTCGGCATGGGATCGAACAGAGGACAGTGGAGGAGAACCAAGTGGACGACCGGTTCTACAGCTGCGCCCAGCGTGCTCGGCTACTCTGGACATAAGAGTACGACAGGTGGAACCTATGTACTGTGATTCACAACGTGAACAACTAAACTGGTAAACCACAGAGGAGCACATAGCAGTGGGCAGCTTATCCTTAAAGTGGAAAAGGGAACCGATTGTGAAATTGTTGACTAGAATAGAATGAATTTTAAGTTGCGGAAAAAACTTGCTGATTAGGAGTTGAACCTCCTGATTTAACTTGATAGATTGATGACCAAAGAAGGGAAGCTTTAAGAAAAATTTCTGTTGATCACATGATTGGAGTGCCGGCGTTCGATCATAAATCTTAGACAAAAATTTACCAATATGTTTATCGATAGTAAACAGAGGAAATCCATTCTTAAGAAAAAATTGTCGTAAAAAGTCAAATTCTTGATGTAAAATTCGAAAGTTAGAACAAACTTTAAACGCTCTATGGACGAGAGTTCGAATGCCGCAGAGCTTAAAACGGGTCGCACAGAAACTAAAATAACTAGTACCTAAACCCGAGAAAGTGCCTTTCCTAAAAACAGAACATTGGAAAGTATTATCAATTCTGCTAACATTGACGTCCAGAAACGGTAAACGGCTGTTCGTTTCATCTTCCCTGGTAAAATTAATATTCTTATGACGAGAATTCAAATAGTTGAGAAAAAGGTCCGCATGAGATCTCTCTTTGAATAGAACAAATGTATCGTCTACATACCTTCTGTAAAAAACCGGTTTGAAAAGGTTGGGACAGTCATTTAACCAACTTTCCTCATGATGGCACATAAAAATATTGGCGAAAGTTGGACCGAGAGGTAAACCCATGCCCAATCCGTCTATCTGCTGGTAATATTTGTTGTTGAAGATGAAAAAACAATTGCAAACAGCCAGTTCTAACAGTTTCTGCATAATCTTACGGGAAAACCCCATGAATACAGAACAATTTGAGAATAATTTGGCCAAACAGATTTCAATGGTTTCAATCAACGGAACATTTGTAAACAAACTATCTACGTCAAAAGAAGCCATGAACAGGTCATCAGTGTTATCAAAGTCTGATAAGCTCTCTACAAAAGATCTTGAGTTGTCAACGGTATAAGAATTCGTAGTAAGGGGTTTTAAGATTGGAACAAAAAACTTAGCTAGATTAAAACTCGGGGTGTTAAACGCTGCAAAAATTGGCCTAAACTGAAATTTAGAGGAGAAATCTGGCTTATGTATTTTGGGGAGACCATACAAAGTACCGGGTCCTGAGCCCGTCGCACGAAGTCTGGTGTAATCCTCTTTAGAAAGAGAACCCTCATTCTTTAAGCGTAGTAAAAAATTATTCATTTTATCCTCGATGCGCATGGAAAATTTCTGTATTGGCTCTGTAATCTCTTTAAATTTTCGATCCCCTGACAAAATATCATTCATGCTCTCAATGTACCTAACCCTATCAACCAAAACCACACCTTTTCCCTTATCAGGCCTAGAAACAATAATATCCTTATTGGAAGCCAGATTCTTTAAAAGAACTATATCGTCTCTAGAAAAAATTGCAGAGAAAATTTTGAAAGATTTAAAATTATAAAAATATTTATGGGCCACATTCCGGAGCTGACTAGAAAATTGTACAAAATTTAAACAC